>PVIA01006412.1:0-97959 GCA_004024845.1 Tonatia bakeri | reverse complement strand
CCCCTCTCCCCCAAAATCCCTCTTCTCTCTCCTCTGGTCACTCTCCACCTGTCCTCTAATGCAGTGTCTTTGACTATACCCTGCTTCTTTCTTTGTTTTGTTGTTTAGGTTCCTGTTAAAGGTGAAATCATATGGTATTTATCTTTCACTGCCTGGCTTATTTCGCTTAGCATAATGCTTTTCAGTTGCATCCATGATGTTGCAATATTATTCTTTTTTAAAAAAAGATTTTGTTTATTTATTTTTAGAAAGAGGAAAGGAAGGAGAAAGAGAGGGACAGAAATATCAGTGTGTGGTTGCCTCTCACACACCCACTACTGGGGACCTGGCCCACAGCTCAGGCATGTGCCCTGACAGGGAATTGAACTGACAACCCTTTGGTTCACATGCTGGTACTCAGTTCACTAAGCCACACCAACCAGGGTACATCACATTATTCTTTACTGAACATTTTGACCCTGAATAAGATGATCAGTCCAAACTGACTACTGTTTGAGAAGTCTCATCTGATTCAACTCATGGGAAACCTTTCCCTCACGAGAACATCTATTAGTAGATTTCAGATGGTTTTCTTCATATTTTATTAATTCATCAAATATTTACTCAATATCTATTTTGTGCTAAGCACTGTGGGTATACAGTGGCAAAGAAACATATGCTCAAGAACATACAGTATGGTGGGAGAGACAAGTGTTAAAATCCTCAATGAGCTATGTCACACGGCAACTTTAATTCTGAACAATAAAGAGACTGAGTCAGTCAATGCTTGGAGCTGCAGTTTAAAGTTCTAGACTTGAAAGAAGCCCCAGACAGACATGTAAAAGTTGAATTTATGAGGGAGGAGAAATTATGAGTAAGTCAAAGAATTCCATCTATAGAGATAAGAGAGTAAAACAGATAGAAGCAAGGACACAATGGAAGAAACAGACCACATGGCCCATGAGAGACTGGGAAAAGAGCTAGTTTTCACAGTTTCATGAACGTATATTTCTTCAATAAATCTCCTTTTCCACTAAAGCAACTCAAGTGAGTTTCTATCTCTTGCAATTAAAAGTCCCCTCTGTCATTAACATTTCAACAGTTACTTTATAAATATAGGGCCTGAGAACTGACCATAACGCTCTGACATAAACACTGCATTCCCCGATAGCACTGCAGTGCTAACTGGAGTAGGACCAGAACTGCCCTCCCCGACAAAGCATGCACAGACTGGACTGAGACAGCTGACACAGGAAGAGGAGGAAATGGGCCACCACGGGAGCAAAGGGCCACTCTAGGTTAGAACCGTCGGCAAATTCTAGACTGTATGTTGTGTGGTATCAGCTGTTTACATATTTTATTTAAGCTAACTGTATAATTCAGCTACATAGGCCTCACTCTATAATGTGGGTTCTCTCCTACGTGTAATCTCAGTAAGCCATTTTTGTGCTTTTTTAAAGTTACAGAGCCCTGCAGGGACACCTGAGGTGAGGCCCTCACTATCGCAGCCAGGACCACAAGGCCCAGACAGGGCAGTAAACTAGGTCGGCAGCACCTACTGCTGAACGGTACTTGACTGAGGCTCATGTCCACTTGACTGCCCACATGCTACCTTGTCATGGCTGCAGGCACCATTAAACATACACTTAGTTACAAATAATTTCAATAAAGTATGTCTCTGTGCTAACAGACATTTTCTATCTCAGCACAGGTCTGTTTGCTCAAGGCTCAGTTATTTCCAGGAAATGATGTGTGTGCAGTGCTAAAACGACAGCTCCATGGTGGAAGATGATTTGAAACTGCTTTTAGGCTTTCAAAAGCACAGCAGAGAGCAAATTTCAGCTTCTGAATGAAATACCGCGACTTACTTTCAACCAAGAATTTTACAGCTTGTATATCTGTGACGATTTTTCTTTTGAGCTGTTTAGGAAATAACACAGCTGATTAACCAGAGTGTTAGAAAGTGAGTGTCATAAGAAAAAAAATTTTAATTATACATGAAATTCAAAGAGAAGCAGCTCAATGAATTATGCAAGCCAGCTTTGCCTATTTTTCATAAACTTCAAAGGTTCAAGTCCAGTTAGCAGCTTACTGTGCAGAACGTGAGGCCTGCAGCGTGGCTGTGAGTTCCGAGAGCTACCTAATCAGCAGAGGAGGGCGTGAGTGGCAGGCCAGTCAGGGCTGGGAACAGTTAGCCACTCCGTGGGATCATGCCTTCGGGGCCTGCTGGAGATGGGCTGACGGGGAGCTGTTTTCAAAGCACTGCCATAGCGAGTGCCCCTGACATCCTGGGACAGGATACGTTTGTTCTTCAGCTGACGTGGCGGAAATAATGTGGCCATGGAACTACAGTGAAAACCAGGGGCCAAAGAAACCACTGGGAAACCAACCCTTTTTCTAGATAAGCTCTTTCAGAAAAATTAAAAACCAAAGCATTTTAAATGACAAGACTGAAAAACGTGCTTCCAGCTCATCCAGTGGTTCAGAGAATGAAAATGACGGGAAGAAAGAAGGCAAAAGATTGAAGCTGAATAAAGTGGAAATGAAGATCTGCAATATCCTTTTCAAAAACTGTAAGTACGTGCACTATGCGGTCTGTCCAGTCCTCCAGTCACAGAGCATCAGACTTTCCTCAGGGAAGGCGCCAGAATTAGGGCAACTGACTGTCTCGGTTTGCCAGGGACTGAGTGGGGAGTTGGGACTTTTAGGGTGAAAATCTGGAAAATGAGGGAAGACTTGGAATAGATGGTCATTCTACATTTTACAGAAGACAGAGAACTTCTTACACTGAGAATTGAAACAGGTTCCACTTATTTCTTTTACATCTTTTGAGAGGAAGATAGAGAATGGGCAAGTGTTTCTTTATGACTATGAAATACATATTTCCTAGAATAGAAGGAGATTTTCACTAAAACTAATGCTATCTAGGAAGTTGCTATTGAATATTTTAAATAAAAAGTTTATAAAACTTAGAAATTAATTTTGCAGTTTAACTTTTCTTTAGGTTGGTGCCTTCCTGAATACTCGCTACCCGGGAGATTAAATACACACACTCTCTCCCACAGTGTAGACATTGCTTTACATGCACTTGTCATGCATACACAGAACCTCATGTGGGACAACTTTCCTACTTCTAAGTGGGAAAAGAAATAATAGGGGTGAGAATCCTTCTATTTATTTCTATTGGAATATAAAAATCCTAAATCTGCCACCATTAAAAAAAAAAGACCAGAAAATACCATTCAGTAAAATAAAATGGCTGAATGGCAAACATGTAATGCTAATTACAAAATAAACGACCCAGCGTTTCTTAGATATAAAAACTGCATTCTTTATATTACTAAGGCTTTTTAAATCCTGAATACTTAACTCCCGGCTGGTCAACTAGCGATAGGGAGCAGGATGATTAAGTTACAGGATTTTCCAAGATTTGGGGGTCTTGCTGGGACAAAGGAGAGCCCGCCAGCCTCACGGGGCTCTAGCAGTTAGTTTCCAGCATGGTTTCCACTTCGGTGAGCTAACCTGGGAGGATAACCAGAATTCTTGCCGCTAATCGGAGGGGACAATGTGAAGGCAAAGAACATCAGTGACTTCGACCCCTGCTAGTTTCTTTCTTTTAACAATCTGTGCCATCACTATGACCCAACCACATTTTCCTCCCCACAGCGCCCTGTCCCGTCCACCGCAGCCCCTCCATCAATAGCCTTCAGAGAGTATAATGAGATCTACCAGTGCTATTCATTGTCTGTAGAAAAGGCACCCAGTGCTTTTAAATTCCTGTTAATGCAACCGGTAAGTCAGCATGGGTGGGCGGGAGTGAACTATCCCTAACTCTTCATGTTCAAGTTGAGTGGCCTAGTGCTGGCAGCAAGAGCAGTACCCTTTGGACGGAGAGAAACAAGATCCTATGTGGCCTTGTTTCGAGAAGGAAACCTCTGGAATCAATGACTCTCTTTTTCAAAAGCAGTGTTATGAATTAAACTACGAACACGCAGAGGCTCTGTAATAATGAATGCACCACTGGGGACAGCATTTCAAACAGATGGGTGAGTCCACACGACTCTAAATAATTTAAATAAAATGACTGTAAAAGGGCCATGGAAAATGACTACTGTGATAGGAATACGATCAAGGACACTGGGCACTGTCACTCACTTCAGAGGTCTTGTGTTTAACAGAATAAATCTGAGTCCATTTAGCAATGGAAAGAAAGGGTGATAGACGAGAACTACTACGGTTACTGTAACATTAGAGGTTTGCCAGACTCTTCGGAGGAGATGAGCTCCCCTCTTGCAGAAAGAGCGATCAATGTCATTTTACCAGCACACACACAAAAAAATTACATAGCTCACAGAGCCTCTGGGTCAGCTTTTGGTAACACAAGCCAGCTTGTAACTAAGTAGGATTAAAGGATTATATTTCATTTATAGATTCAATTGTCTGACTATCTGCTTTTCTCACCATGTATTATGTAGCTCCTATTCCCATAGTACTGGGGCAATTTGAACTTTGGCTTCTTTAAAATTACTATTTTCCAATTTTCTCAAAAGTAAATGGGTAGAAACCAAATGAAATCTAACAATATACTGTACAGATGTACATTACAAACACAAATTCAGGCTAGTCATAGAATAAGGTGTGTGTGAAAAGGGCTAGTGGGTCCTAATCTCATAGGCCCTTGGCTGTTTGTACCCCACCTTTCCTTCTGTGACTCCAGAGGGGGCTAGGAAGGAAAGGCCTCCCTCTTCCAGAGCAGAAGTATTCAGAAGCCCAGCCCCCACCCCACTCATCTTTCTGTCTGTGGCAGATCAAAAATGGCCACCAAGTCTTTGACACATCCTGTATCCAGATGCAGGGTGTAACCCCTCTCCTAGAATCTGGGCAGCCTCTGTGACCCCTCTGACTAGCAGAAACCTGTGGAAGTGATGCCGTGTCGCTATCTAACCCCAGGATCTAAGCCTAAGAGCCTGGAATACTTGCTCTTGGTGTCCTGGGAGCTGCCACGTATGGAGCATGTATCCCTGTTGGAGAGATCCCATGGGAAGGCCCCAACACCACACAGAGAGGCAGGGGAGCTGACTGGGCCCAACCTTCCAGCCACACCTGTGGGGGTACCCAGTCAGCTGGCAGCTGGGTCCCACCAGCTCAACTGGTGGTTGGTTGAAGTCACTAAGTTTTGAGGTAGTTTTCTGCACAGTAATAGATAAATAGAACAAATAACAAGTAATAAGTAACAAGACTAATAAATAACTAGTTTTTTGCAGAGTTATAGAATCTTGTCCTGGATAGAATAGAGGTGGCCACGTGGGTGGGCTGCTGGTACTGAGCCTGCCTCCCGTTCCCATAGACAAAGTTTGACTGGAACATTCTGACTCATTAACATATTGTCCATGGCTGCCTGCTTGCTTGCTACAAAGGCAGAGGTGAGTTGTTTTGGGAAGACCAAATGGCCCACGAAGCCTAAAATATTTACTATTTGACCCTTTACTGAAAAAGTTTTAGAAGAAGCCATACCCATGAAACCCAGGGGAAGCAGAGTTTGCCACCCTAGAATATGTAGTTTTGGGGGATATTGATTATTTTAAGCTGGTTATTTTTAAGAAATGAAGGAATAACCTATGATCTGACCCCTAACAGCTTAAACAGAATTTAGATAGAGGACCTGGACCTGCTCCAGGAAGGGAGATATCATCACAGATAACTAAAGTTTAATATGAATTAGGTGTGAGGGACAGGGAGGAAAGCAATAAGGCCTGTTTGAAGGAAGTCCTCTCTGCATCCCATTGTTAAAGATGGTCCAGCAAACGTTTGTTTACCAAACATTCGCTTCTTCATCTCCGTATGAATTGTCTTCCTGCTCTTTGAAGTCCCAAACCACACCCCACTTTCTTTTAAGCTCAAAATGGCATATAAGATTTAACTGCCAGATTTGTCCTTGGGTCCTAGTTGTTATGGAACCCCTGATGTACATACATAATTAAATTTGGTTATTTTCTCTTGCTACTCTGTCTAATGTCAATTTGGTTATTAGACCAGCCAGATAAACTAAGAGGAAAAAAAGGTGGGAAACTTCCCCTCCCCACAAAACTCATTATTTCTCTCCAGGAGAATATGTGATAACCAGCCTGTTGCCATTCACTTATCTAAATTTCTGCTAAAGAAGGCAGAGATCTTATGCTGAGTGTAGCCAAGGTAAGTGGAATTTTGAAAGCTGGTTCACCTCTTTTGGTCCTAGTTCCCTCATTAATAAAAGGAGGAGGTTGGACTAGATCAACCCTTTCCTAAGGCATTCCGTGAAACACTAGATTTATAGGATGCTCTATGGGAAAATGGTTGTATAGTCAAAATTTAGGGGAAGCACTGCACACTATTTGACTGAATGAAGATATAAAATGCTCAGTATTAAGGCTTCTGCAGTTTACCTTTGTTTACACAGTGTTTTCTCAAACATTCTTGGTATCGGAGCCATTTCTTCATCACACCTGTTGACACTGTGTAGTACCCATATTAGGAAGAACACATTCCAGGAAATACTACACCGGGTTCTAAAGGTCCCTTTTTGCTTCCACAGTCCCAGAGTCTAGGATTCGTTGTTTTGGTAACAGAGAGCCAGCTGCTTTCAGTACTCTTTTAGACTTCCCTTCGCAAAGACTGCTGCCTTTAGTTTCCTAGCAGTGTGAGACTTTGTGTGATTTGCTGACATTAGAGATTGAGGATGCAGTGGCCAATTAAGCAAGTCACAAATTCTCCTTGAGGAACTGAAATGACACACTGATCACCAATTTTGTAAGACAATTATAATTATGGTCTTGAAATAAAGCAGGGAAAAATCAGACACAGTTTTAGATTACTCCTAGTTTTTAATAATTCAGAGATTTCTTCAGGCATGTCAACATTGAGTGTACAATTCCTCATTCACAAACTAACAAATGAATATGTTTCATAATGTAAACAGTATTTTAAAATATTAAATATAAGGTAAACTTGTTTACCCAGACTGTTTAAAATTCCAGGTTATCAGAGACTTCCAATCAAGATGGAGGCATAGGTAAACACAGCTCTCCTCCTTGCACAGCCACAGCAAAAATTACAACTAAACTACAAAACAACTATCACCCAGAATTGTTAGAAAGTTGAGCTGTATGGAAGTCTGACAACCAGGAATTAAAAAAATCGCATTCATTGAGATGGGCAAGGGGCCATAGATGTGGAGATGCAGAGACAGGCAGATGTGGAAACACAAAGAGACAGAACATGTAGTCCCACACCTATGCGGGATGGATAAAAATCAGGAGGAAAACCTCAAGAGTAAGGGACCCCAGCCCCACACCAGGCCACCCAGCCCAGGGTTCCAGTGCCAGGAAGACAAGTCCCCATAACTTCTGGCTGTGAAAATCAGTGGGGGTTTGGGCAGCAAAGGGAACTGCAGGATTCTCAGGCTTCTCTTAAAGGGCCCAGAATGGGTTTATGACTTATGCAGACTCACTTCCTCTGGGCTCCAGTATGGGGGGCAGCAGCTGGAAGGTCACCAGAGGCACACGGGGAGAAACTGCAGTGTCTGGCGTCAAGGTGAGTGCCAGGAAACAGCTTCCTCCCAGACAAAATTCTAGAGGCCAGGTAGCAACCAGAGTCCCCTTTCTGAGAAGCCTCCCCACACAGGGCCACAGAGCGGGGACACCATATTGAGGCTCCATCAGTCTGGTTCACACAGGTTTCCTGACCCTGGTGATTACTTAAAGCTCCACACCATCCAACCTACAGGTATGCTTTTCTACAATAGGTCACACTATTGAGACAAGGAGTCAAAGCAGCTTTCCCTAATACATAGAAACAAACACAGGGAGGCTGCCAAAATGAGGAAACAAAGAAACATGACCCAAATAAAAGAACTCCAGAAAAAGAACTAAAGAAAATAGAGATATGCAATTTAGCAGATGCAGATTTCAAAACACTGGTTATTAGGATGCTCAAGGAACTCATTGGGTATTTCAACAGCATAAAAAGATTCAGCAGAAATAAAGGTTACATTAGATGAAATAGAAAAGAGAAAGAGCAAGCAATTGAAAACTTATTTGAAAAAATATTGAAAGAAAACTTCCTTAATTTGGTGAAGGAAATAGACATGCAAGTCCAGGAAGCTCAAAAAGTCCCAAACAAGATGGATGCAAAGAAGACCACACCAAGACACATCACGGTTAAAATGCCAAAGGTTAAAGATAAAGAGAGAATCTTAAAAGCAGCAAGAGAAAAGCTGAGAGTTACCTACAAAGAAGTTCCCATAAGACTGTCAGCTGATTTCTCAAAAGTAACTTTGCAGGCAAGAAGGGACTGGGAGAAAGTATTCAAAGTGATGAAAAGCAAGGACCCACAAACTAGAGTACTCTATCTAGAAAAACTATTATTTAGAATGGAAGGGCAGATAAAGTGTTTCCCAGACAAGGTAAAACTAAAGGAGTTCATCATCACCGAGCCATTATTATATGAAATGTTAAAAGGAATTATTTAAGAAATAGAAGATCAAACCTATGAACATTAAAATGGCAATAAATTCACAACTATCAATAATTGAATCTAAAAAACAAACTAAGCAAACAAACAGAACAGAATAGAATGGAGATCATAGATATGGAGTTTAATTGGAGGTTTATCAGTTGGGAGGGGGAAGAGGGATAATGGGGGGAAAGGTTCAGGGATTAAAAAGTACAAATTGGTAGGCACAGAATAGACAAGGGGATGTTAAGAACAGTATAGGAAATGGAGGAGCCAAAGAGCTTGCTTGCATGACCCATGTCTGTGGGGGACTGCTGGAAGGAATTGGGGGTACTAGGTGGAGGTGGCAATGGGGGATTATTGGGACAACTGTAACAGCATAATCAACAGAAACATATTTAAAAAATAAAGTAAAATTCCAGGTTATCTGACCAATGCTGTAAAACAAGGAATTTTTATCCTGCTGAGAGACAGTGCTAGGGCAAGGCTCTCTTCCCACTGTATGAGGCTGTCTGACATATCTGACATGGGGACACAACCTAGGAGGATCTGGAGAGGTCACTGGGGAGCAGAAAGGGACCCCTGAAGCAGTGTGTGTGAGAGCCTGTGTTCCCCAGAAAAGGCGGGGGTGGAAGGAAACACCAGAGGCTTTGGGACTGAAATTGCAGGGCAGTGCCCTGATAGATTTCCACACCTGTGGGTAAAGGATAAACAAAACTGTCACATAATACATCAGGAGGAAGCTTGCAGGGAGCTTGCGCCAGCAGAGTAAAATGTTTGGATTGAGGAAAAGACCCATTTGTTTCCAGCGCACATGGAACTTTGGGGCTGAAGATTTAAATGGAGGGTAGGCAGAGTTGCAGCCCTTCTCCTGCCTGTCACTCACATGTTTGGGGGCCAGCTGGTAGAGGCCAAGTCCAGTGAGCTGGGCCGCACCCCAGGGAAGCCTGCCCTGGTGGCTGCCTATGGAATGCTGCAACATCTTGTGTGCTCAACAGACAGTGCCAGGTTGCGCAGACCCTTCTCTTGCTATTAGATCAGCAGCCGGAGACTTCACCAGCCCTGGCGATGTGAGAAGCCTCAAGTGCTGGGCCCTGAGGACAAATCCCCTGATGACCAGGTGCAGAGGTTGGCAGGGCCTAGGCCATAACACAGGAAGCTGTGGTGAGGCAATGGTGGCATCCACCCCACAAGCATAACTCCAGGAAGGGAGCATGAAGCCAGAGAGACATCCATGTAGCATCCTTGTGCCCCAGAAGGACAGATAAGGATGGAGCAGGGTTTCTAGACACTGTTTCTGGTTCTGGGGGTATCTGGGTTCTTTCTGTGTTTTGTAGAAGAGATTGGGCTGGAGTTGGGGGGTCTCCTGCTCCCCTAAATTGGGCAACATTTCAATAAAGACCTTTTCTCCTCCCCACCAACTTTTGTGTCATGCTTGTGTTCAGCGTCAGACACCCGAATACCACTCTGCTCAGTAACACTAAGGCAGCTCACAGTATTATTTGCATTTAGTATGCACATATCTTTTCTTGCTTCCAGGTCTTTCAGACCCAACAATTGCATTATATGCACTTGTTAGCAGTAACACGTTGTATTATATGCAATTCTCTCAGGAGTAAGATTCCTCATTTTAATAGGACACAAGTATTTTCTCTAGTAATTATTAGTAATCAATGTTAATAAACTCAATCTCATAAAAAGATCAAATGAACAAGAAACAGGTAAAATTCACCTAAAATGTATCTCAAGGAATTACTGAGATTTCTTGTAACATGATTACCAAAACTTGTGCATATACTAATCTAATTCAGTGTTTCTCAACCTGAAGTGATCCCCCCCGCCAGGGGGCATTTGGCAATGCCTAGAGACGCTGTTGGTTGTCACACTTGAGTGTAGCTAATGGCCAGAGATGCTACCAAACATCCTACAATGCAGAGGACTGCCAGCGAAAAATTATCCAGACTAAAACGTCAATAGCGCTGAGTTAAGGAACACTGATCTAAACTACTCTTTCAATCTATGAGATTTATGACTTACCAAACTGTTTGCCAAGAGTTGATTTAACAGACTGTAATCGTATTAGTGCACATATTCCTTGAAGGCAGGGACATGCCTTTGTATCCCTTACCCTAGAGAG
Source organism: Tonatia bakeri (assembly GCA_004024845.1). Lineage (NCBI taxonomy): Eukaryota > Metazoa > Chordata > Mammalia > Chiroptera > Phyllostomidae > Tonatia > Tonatia bakeri. The sequence continues at coordinate 87,353 of PVIA01006412.1, read as the reverse complement.
GTAACCAGGCCTAATGCTGAAATAATGTTTGCTGAGTGTATTTTAATACTTGCCAAGAAAGTTAATGGCAAGAGAGCCACATGGAACTGGGATGACTAAATACTTGAAGTCTGTCTGGCTCAACCACATGGGGACATGGATGTCACGTCCTCAGACATGCCCACTGGTGACCTGTAGAAGTGTCTGATCTTGATGTTTTGAAACAATGAAGATATCATCTGACTTGATGTCTCTTGCTTTTACATTCTCCTATTCCCTGGCCTCCACAGCCCACAGGGATTCAATAATATCTCTTTGCTGATCACTACCAAAATCTAAACAGAATCAGAGTCTTAGGGATGAGAAGGAATCTTAGATACCATAGTCATATCTCAGCTTACCATACTCATAGCCTTCACCAGAGGAGATTCCTTTCACAATATATCTGCCATCTGTTCATAGAGCCTACTCTACCCACCCCCTGAAACAATGGCTCATTACTTAGAAAGCCAGTCTGTTGTTTTTGGCATTTCCATTTGGGCAGACTTGTGAAATGTTTTTCTCCTGGGGGGTCAGTTCGGATATTCAGACTAATGAAATTAGACAGTCCTACCAGCTCTTAAGTCCACTCAGACCTGCTCCTGGAAATTCCCACTAATCATTTTTATTTTTATTTTTTGAGGTAGCATAACTTATGGGAATTTTATTTTTTATTATATTTTATTGATTATGCAATTACAGTTGTTTCAATTTTACCACCTTTGCCCCCCTTCACCAGGCACCCCCACTCCATGAGGAAATCTCCACACCATTGTTCACGTCCATCAGTCATGAGTATAAGTTCTTTGGTTCCCTTTCTTATACTGTACTTTATATTCACATGGCTATTCTAAAACTACCTGCTTGTTCTTAATTCCCTCACACTTCACACCCATTCCCCCACACTTCCCTCCCATCTGGCAACCATTAAAACACTCTCTGTATCCATGAATCTGTCTCTGTTCTTCTTGTTTGCTTAGTTTCTTTTTTAGATTCAATTATTCATAGATATTTATTGCCCGTTTAACGTTTGTAGTTTTGAACTGCTTTGTTTTCTTAATTAAGTCCCTTTAAATTTTCATATAATAATGGTGGGGTGATGATGAACTGCTTTAGTCTGTTCTTGTCTGGGAAGCTCTTTATCTGCCCTTCAATTCTGAATGATAGCTTTGCTGGGTAGAGCAATCTTGGCTGTAGGTCCCTGCTTTTCATAACTTGGAATATTTCTTGCCAACGCCTTCTAGCCTGCAAAGTTTCTTTTGAGAAATCAGCTGACAGTCTTATGGGGACTCCTGTGTAAGTAAATAACTATAAGTTTTTTAAGGGTCTTAAAAAACTTTTAGAGCCTTTTAAGACCCTCTTTTTATCTTTAACCTTTGGTGCTTTAGCTATGATGTTTCCTGGAGTGGGCCTCTTTGCATCCCTCTTGTTTGGGACTCTCAGTGCTTCCTGGACTTGCATGTCTAGTTCCTTCACCAAGTTGGGGAAGTTTTCTTTCATTATTTTTTCAAATAGATTTCCAATTTCTTGTTCTTTCTCTTCTCCTTCTGGCACCCCTATGATGTGAATGTTGGACCTCTTGAAGTTGTCCCAGAGGCTGCTTACACGATCTTCATTTTTTTAATTCCTTTTTCTTCTTGTTGTTCTCATTGATTGTTTTTTGCTTCCTTATGTTCCAAATCATTGATTTGATTCTTGGCTTCATTCATTCTACTGTTGTTTCCCTGTAAATTATTCCTTATTCCAATTAGTGTACCCTCATTTTTGACTGGATCTTTTTTATGCTGTTGAGGTCCTTACTAAGTTCCTTGAGCATCCTTATAACCAGTGTTTTGAACTCTGCAACTGATAGAATGCTTATCTCCACTTCATTTAGTTCTTTTTCTGGAGTTTTGATCTGTTCATTCATTTGGGTCATGTTTCTTTGTTTTTTCATTTTGGCAGCCTCCTGTGTTTGTTCCTATGCATTAGGTAGAGCTGCTATGACTCCCTGTCATGGTAGCGTGGCCTAATGTAGATGTCCTGTAGGTCCAGTGGCATAGCCTCGCCTACCACCCAAGCTGAGTACTTGAGGTGCGCCTTTTGTGTGGGCTGAGTACACCCTTCCCTTGTAGTTGAGCCTTGACTGCTGTTCACAGTTAAATGGGATGGATTCTCCAGGCCAGTTAGCTTCAAGGACTAGCTGTTACCTCTGACCAAAAATCTCCACCCTCTGTGGAGGATCAGCTGTGCAGGGGCAGGGTGGTGGTGCTTCAACGTGGTTGGTAGTTGTCCACTGGGTGCGCAGGCCCTGGAGTTTTGTGAGTGGTGCAGGCCAAGGTTACCACCTACCTATGTTCTGCCTGGGTGACCCTGCCTGAGCTATAAAGCAATCTGAGATGGCTCCTCCTTGTGCTGGGCTTGGAGGTTGCCAGGCAAAGCCAAACTGTGAATCTAAGCTGGCAGCTGCTAGTGCCAGGCCTGTGCCTACCTGCCAAGAGATACAGGAGCTGGGGGCTTGCTGAGGCTGGCTGTTACTTGATAGGATTTAGGAAGTTATGAAACATGAGCCAAGACCAGCCATTCACATGGAAAAGTCACTGTTACAGTTTTGGTGGGCCCGAAAGTTGGGTGGGACAGAGTCTCAGGGAATCTCCTGAGCAGGGCAAACAGTGTCAGCCAAGTTGAGTCTCAGATATGGCTCCCACCTGCTGCCTCTGTGGCTCTGTGGGGATATGGTTCAGAAAATGGACAATGGCCTCTGCTTGCCTTTCTCTCTAGGAAAAAGCTGTTCCCCAGCTATTGCCTTGATGCTAGACAGTTCAGTTCCTCCCAGTATACTGCTGGTGCCTTTCAAGCTGCTACCCCAGTGCTAGAACTCAGAGGAAGTAAGTCTGAGTAAGTCTTTATGTGGGTTCTTTAAGGGGAACTGCTTGTGAATCCAGAAGTTTCTTCTACCCACTCAAACCCCGCTGACTTTTGCAACCACAAGTTATGGGGACTTATCTTCCTGGCACTGGAACCCTGACCTGGAGGGCCTGGTGTGAGGCTGCGACTCCTTACCTCAGAGAGATTTCTCCCGAATTTTTATCCATCACATGTGGGTGAGGGACCAGCAGATCCAAGACTTCACCTCTCCTAACAGTCTGGATGGATGTGGTTTCTTTAAATCCGTAGTTGTTAGACCTCCACTGAACTCGATTTCTGAGAGTTTTGAGTGATGGTTGTTCTGTATTTTAGTTGTAATTTTGGTGTGGTTTGTGAGGAGGCGAGCCATGTTTACCCGTGCTGCCATTTTGACTGGAAATCCCTCCCACTGATCTTAGCACCATCTCCGGGACCTCGCAGAATTCACTGCCTTCACAGTGCAGACCTCTCTACATCTGTGAAGACACACGTGGCAAACAAGTTTTGAGAAACTAACCTGTGTTTTCCCTGTTCTTGTCTACCATTCAAACAGGTGGCAGGGTCTGTTCTGCCTTGTCTGGGAAGTAGTGGAGGAAGAGGTAGAGGTTGGGGGATAGAGATTGTGGCAGGAAATTGCCAGCTCTCCATTTCCCCTCCTGGGTTTTATTTCCCAAAAGCCTAAATTGGCTGGAGAGATTTTACTAACTACCTCTGGAAATGAAAGTGGGGATGCTTTTAGTACAATCAAAGCTGAGAGGAAGTTCCTTTACTAGCAACAACAGGGGAAAAGAGGAAGACACCTCCCCTCTGTCAGAAAGAAAAGGAAGGGAGCTCCTTTGCAATGTTCCAGAGATGAGGGCTATGTATCTCCCAGCCTTACAAAGATCCCCTGTTCCACGAGGTTTGATACAGCAGTACACCCACCCCTAAGGATTACGTAGACCTGGTGAATGGTTTTCTGAATTGGAACTCTCCTTACTCTATCAATTTCCTCACCAACCTTACCTTTACAACTTAGGTTCTTTGTTCTGCTCTTGGTTAGGGTAAATGTGGCTGTAAGCATAGCTAAATATCCTGCCTGCCTAGTGGAGTGGGGGTCTAAATATAAAATGTACTACTTCCTGCATGGCCAAGTTTGGGACCAGAGGTTCATTTACATTACACAACTCTGTGTAGAGGTGGAGTGGCATAGTGGACAGAGGTTTGTTGGAGTCAGATAGATCTAGGGTTGAATCCTGGCGCTCATTTACTAACTACTACCTCCAGCAAGTTTCTTAACCAGGGACTTACTTTCTCCTCTAGAAAGGAACGATACCGTTATTTACTAGGGCAGTCATAGAGGTGTGTGCTTAGACTTCCCCTTGAGTGAAAGTCTTCTGTGATGAGTGTAGGCAGCAGACACACTTGGGTTGCTGCACTCGCAGTATCCACCGCAGTGTTCAGGCTGAGGCCATATGGGCCTTCCCCAGGCTACTCCCTGTCAATGCCTGAGTACAGAGCCAGGATTGGAGCCTGGACATTTCTGCCCAACATGAGCAACTGAGCAACTGAGCCCAGGTAAGCAACTGAGATTTGCTCAAGGCTGCACCCTAGTCTGAGGCTCCTCCTACTCATTCTCCTTCCTTCCTGCCCTCCTTTCATAGTGTCAGGCCTGCAGCAGGCTGAAGGCTCTCCCTGCCAGTTCCCATACATCTCTCACTGGTATTCTTTCCATTAAATCTGCATTTCTAATTTCATTTAGTTCTCTGCTTCCCAGAAGACTCTAACTGACGTAACTATCCATAGAAGACCATTCCAAAAATTGAAAACAATAATAGCTCCTGGCTCTTGGTAGCTGATCAATAAAGGTAGACACTGATCAGCCATTGGTGACCCACCCATGTGATAGTGGTTACCTCCCCCCACCCACCCACCTCCCACCATTTGCTTGGTTTCCAACTCAGCAGCTATTTTCTGGCAATGGCACTGGAAAAAAAGTTGCTATAACATGTCTTTTCACCTTACTTAACCCTGAGCTCTTCACCTGCTACCTCCACAGGGCTCTTCTAATTCCAATAAATTCTCAACCACCAAAGTCATAATGTTTTATACCTATCAGGACTTTTGGGCAGAAAAGTGAAGGAAAATCAGATCAGTATGTTTTCTTTTCATTTCATAAAAGTTCCACATGACTGGATTAATGAACTTCATTTTTTATTACATGGCAGACACCACGGTTCTGGATGCCTGCGGATAGCCAACATGACAGCACCCATTTATTTCAAGAAATCCATTAGATTTATGAAAATGTTTCATCTTCACCATCATTCTAGAATAAAAATGACAATGCTAATATGAAAAAAATCACCCCCTCTCCTAACGAGTCAAGAATAATTAAGACAAAAATGATCGTACTTACTGGGGGGCATTGTGCAAGTTTGTCAGCTGCCACCAGTTGCACATTTAAGTGTTTACTTTGGGACTTTCCTCTGGACTTAATCAACCGCTGTAAAACCTGACAGAAGAAGACATGACTCTGAGATACTATCAATGAGCTGAAGGAAACCAAATAAACCCAGGCCCCTTTTACAGTCTCTTTAGCACTGAATATTAATAGTGAGAAAACGCAATGTGATAAATCATATATGAACTCTGTAATGACATCATCCACTTACACTGGCTTTCAGTTAGAGTGGGTTTGGTGTGTTCTTCCTGTTCTCTCTCCATGGGAGCTCCTGGTGGAATCTACTCCCCCCCTACATTTTACCCAGAGATTGCAGACAGCCCTGCAAAATGGAGGCACTAAACTGTACCAGGTCATTATGTCCAAATTCAGTTGTTCAGGAGGAATATTTTGGTTCACTACCTCAATGTCAGATAAATATCAGATTTAATTATATATCTGGTCCTTTTGTCACAGATAATTATCCCAATAATTAAACATTAAATTAAATACTCCAGTTTAATGTTACATTAATAAGATGATTTCATAATAGAAATCTAAGCAAAACATTTGTACTGGTATATTGCCACATATAAACCAGTGATACATCTGTGTTTTGGGAACTCCTGTAACTGCATTTTGCCATACACTGCTCTTTCCCTTAGTTTTTTTTTTTTTTTTTAAGCTGGAACAGCACCCTCTCCCAAAAACGGTGCTAGTGTATGAGGCTCTGTGATACCTCAACAGATATGAGAACCCCAGTTCCTGTACTTATGAACCTCATGGTAACTGGGGCAGGGGCTGAGAGGGGTTGAAATCATTGCAGTGAAGGGTTTTTGAATCCCCTTCAAAGAGATCTCTAGGTAGTTAAAGCAACTTCTATCCATTCTCATGATTCCCAAAAGGTCCTGGTTTTGGTCAGGATTCCCAAGTTCATCCTGTGCAGAACCAATGCCAGAATGGAAGATCGAGGACAACAGAAGGGCTGTGGAGGCACAGCTTCTGGAGGTATTCTCCACCCATGACAGGGGACTACTGTTCTGGTTGGAAGTTGAATTGGCATTTAAATATTACAATGTACTGTTGGAGTCACTGAAAAGCATTGATTATTAAGGTAGTATCTCCTGAAGGTGCATACGGAGTCTGTCCAAAAAAAGTCCAGCCATTCTTAATATAATGAGAATGGTTTGGGTGACACTGATGTAACCTGGCAGCCAAGGAGAGTGGACTGGAATGTGCATGCATGAACAATGATGACTTCACCATACTAGTCAGTGGGGGCGGTAGACCCAATTGAGTCTATATGTGTATTTTGTGGCCGTCATATTCAAAATGATGGAGCAAATAGAACAACGAATTTGCATCAAATTTTGCATTAGGCTTGAACATTCCTCTGCAAAAACTATTCAGATGACTCAGAAGGCCACAGCTATGGGAAAGTGATGATTGGCAGCTTCATCATGATAATGCGCCCACTCATACGTCATGTCTCATTCAGAGTGTTTTTGAGAAACATCAAGTCACCCTGATGACTCAGCCCCTCTACATCCCAAATTGGGCCCCCTGTGACTTCTGGCTTTTCCCAAAACTAAAACCACCTTTGCTAGGGAAGTGATTTCAGATTGTTGATGAGATTCAGGAAAATACCATGGTATAGCTGATGGTGATTGGGAGAACTGTGGGAGGTCCCAAGGTGCCTTCTTTGAAGGGGGACTAAGGTGTCACTGTCCTATGTACAATGTTTCTTGTATCTTCTTCAATAAATGTCTTTATTTTTCATGGTACATGGTGGGATACTTTCTGGACAGACCTCGTATTTCATATGAACTTTTTACAACATCAATAGTCTTTAAAATTTAAAGAAAACTCAAATAAAAAATGACCAATCTGAGGCAGCTTCACTTTCATTTTTTCTCTCCCTTGGTGTCATGAAGACACCTGGAAAATATCGTATGTGCTTAATCACAGAATAACTATATTCCTCAAAGAACCCAACCTAAGCACAAATGTAAGGGTCTATAATGTTTCCATAAGAGATTCTATACAACGATGTATGACTTCATATGTGATAAATCTAGATACCTTGTTTGACTTACACACCCTCTTAACTGGGGAGAAAATATAGATGATACAACAATCACCATTACCCAAGAAATTTACCAAAATTAAACCCAAAGTCTCTGAAAAGCCAGAGGTTACTTTTCCTCACCTCTCTTAATTTGTTGTTTCCATTATATTCTTACAAAACTGCCTGGTTAGGGAACTCCAATAGACTGTGAGCTTCTTGAAGGAATTTAATTTGCTATGTCAGAATTTCTAGAATCTTTACAAACTGTGGGAATTCAAAGCTGTGCTCATTAAAAGGGGTCTACACAAGACATTCTCCTTGCCCACTAATAAAAAAGCAGAGCAAAATAAAATGAGCTGCTAATTCTTAAGCTAGAGATGAGCTAATTACCTTGGGAGATGAGACTTTCACATGAACGATAATTGGCGCTAAGGAAGTCTTTATAAGTTGTGCTGGGTGATTGATGGTGTCTGCGTCGAGAACAACCAGTTGCAAAGATCTTGCCAACTCAAAGATTCTTTCAATTTCACTCTGTACTTCCGCTAAAATGAGAAATAATAAATAACAAGTAATGGTTATTTTCATTAATTAGTTCTTATATTTAAAAAATACAGTAGCCCTTTCTGATGTTTGTCTACACTGTAACACAGAACACTTAAAATTTACATATTCTGATCTAACTTAAGATTTTTTTTTCTAAAGAGAGAGAAGTGGGTTGAATTTTGCATAAAACCAGTTGGTGGAAAGTTTGAGATGGTTTTCTTGATTGCTTCTCACATTCACCCTAATCTTTAGCTACTGACATAGCTATGTTATTTTTAATTGTTGCTTTGTCTCAAGAACTTTTATTTTGGCTATAGAAGCTGAAACCACATTTAGGAAAAATATTTCTACCAATGAACAACCTATGTATTAGTATTTTATGGGTATCTTTTTAAAAAATCTCACAACTCACCTGTGTTGACTGATATGCATGTTTTTGGACCCTTGGTTAAACATTCTGGGTCTAATCTTATAACTAACATATTGCTAAGTCTCAACTTAAGTATTAGGGCCAGTGGACTGTTCTGAGGCATAATTATCTTCAGTTTTATTTAAAATAAAACTAAGACTAATTATATTAAAATGCTGTAATGAATCTAGATGCAAATCTATTCAGTGGCTGTAATAACCAAGATATTTGAATCTATGAATGAATCTGTTCAAACAAAAAATCTAGTTATTGTCAATGTCTAAAGCAATCCAGCTACTTTTAAAAGCAAAACAGATTATCCATAAAACCTAATATGGCTTTCTGAAATATAAAAAAATGTTTAAATATATATTACAAATCACCTGACTTACTGGGTCATGTTCAAAGTCTGAGTCAAACAATTTTCAGAGAGATGATCTTGGTTTGCTTTTTACTTTTTATTTTAAGCTACAGGTAAGACCTAACAATGTAATCTCACCCAAATTATAATGACTAGCCAAAGATACCTCATTTAAATTACTTCAGAGATGGCCTAGGAGAAGGCAGTGTTGCTCACATATCCTCCCTGAAAAGGGCATGTACCAGAGTCCCACGGCTTGTTTTGCTTATTCAGTATAAACTCAAGTTCACGTCACCTCCCTTCAATAATCAAATGTATCGACAGTGTGTGGGACCATGAATGCTCAAAACTATCACATAACTTTATTTTCTGGGGTTTTGCCTAATAATATAAACTTCTTATTTTCCACAAAATCACTGTATTAGAAGGATGAATTTAAAGAGTCAATATATCTACTGTTTTCATATTATGTAATACCAATGGCTTGAAAGATTTCATGTTGTTTTGAAAGGTGACTAGCTTTGAAGATGGCAATGTAAAAATTTGGACAATTAGGTTTACTTGAAAAAATTTTTGAAAATTACATTCCACATTTGTTAGTAATAATAGCACGCCTGTTTTTTTCTCATGTCAGAAACAGTTTTTTAAAAAAGATTTTTCTTATGAGAGAAGTTTAAAAAATAAATTGTATTTAATTATTAGTAAATTTCAGCCTCAGGCTGTTGGGGTATGTTCTCCATTTATTGTTTTTATTCAGCTGCCACTGGTTTAATGTAACTCCTGGCCTGGACCAAGCTACAACAAGTCTATATTGCTTTAACCTTCAAATCCAAACACAGTATTTTCTGAATAGCAAAAAGGCAGCAACAAACCGGACTGCTCTGGTATAAAGAATCTTCAAGGCACTTTGAGTCTCTAGGTGAGTAACTCAGAAATCCTGGGCCTTATTTCCTCTGCACCAGCAATGAGGAAAGTGTGGATTTTGTAGGCGCCGGGGGCAGGAACACCTCCTGCTTAACTAGCACAAAATTCGTGGGCAATGGGCACTCTGGCATGAACAGAGAGGTACTTGGGCAGAGCTAGCCAGGAGGCTGCAGAAAGCCACACTGTATACTGGAGCCAGTCTAATATCTGGATAATATGTATACAGATAGCAGTAAATAAATTGTGTGTGTGAGGAAGAGAAAGGCATGTTTAGCTACATAGCTGATTTTCTTAAAGCAAGACTTTAACCAAACCCAACAACCTTGACTACACAGGCTGATTTCTCAGAAGGCTTCCAATGGAAGTTTCATCATGATTTTAGTTCAGATAAAGAGAGCTCTAAGAAGTCATGGAGTACGGTGCCAGAGAAATGTTAACAAACATTTCCAAATTTGACCGTGACTGAACTGGACCCATCTCTCTCCAGCCTTTCTGTCACCTGTGATCTTTTTTTCTATCCAAATGTTCTAGCTACTTCAATGGCTCCCTAGGCTCAAAGCAACGTTTCCCAAAGCGAGTACCCTGGAAGCACAATCCCCTAAGACATCCTATGGGTAGAAGGAGGTTTTCTGTAAGAGAAATGTTATGATAGTTTCTATTGGAATAGTTGCATATTATAATAGTTTCTTTTGGAATTTCAAACATGTATTACCCTTTGTATCTGTTACAGCTTTAAGAAGTGCTCCAATGAAGAAACTTGCCCATTGTTTAATCCACAATTTCCAAATTTATTTGACCATAGAAAACACTTTGGGTGTAACAACTGTCTAGTATCTTTTAAAATTAACATTTCTTGGGCTCTACTTTGGAGATCTCTCTAGCAAGGCATACAGAGCCCTAATATACTGGCCTGATCTACTGTTTTTCAGTCTCTTCTGCCACCCTCACACATGTCATCACTCCCATTTCCTAAGTATGCTCTGCACAAAACTAGTTGTTTCTCAACCACACAATGTTTTTTATGTATATGTTCTGATGCCTTTGCACATTCTTGTCTGCCTTGAAGAACCAGCTCAAATATAACTTTGGGATGTCTTCTCAGACACCTCTTACTTCCTGCCCTTCTTCCGTTATACCCTTAGCTCTTTGTTCATAATTTCCTTGTCAAACAGTATAGTAACCACCTGTTTTTTCTTTCTGTTTGCTTGTGTGTAAGATACTTTGTCTTAGTCATGTTCGCACTTCCCAAGTCTGGCATAGCGCAAGGCACGTAACAAGTGTTCAATAAACATTTGATGAAGGAATCTGCAAATGTGCATGAACGAGCAGGCAAATGGACAGAAGTGTCTCACACAGTGATTATTATAATAGAGTGCCATTCCATTAACTCCAAAGCTTGTGGTATGTGAGTTTTCAGAGTAAAGGGAAAAAACAGTGAACTGACATCAACCTTGTTTCTTCTTCAATATTTACACTAACTCCACCCCACCCACTCCACTGGCTCTGACAACAGGTGACTAGATTATGCTGATGACTTCAAAGAATATTCATGAAACCCTTGGCTGGTGTGTATGGTTAGAGTCAAGCAACCTAGCGTATGCTTTTAAGCATCCGTTAGCCTCTCATGATCCATCAGAAGAAGGCAAAGGCACTGTGAGGAGAAAAGAGGAAAAGACAGGAGAGCAGAGACCAGATGCTTATTTGAGAAATCTGTAATTTAATTTGGCAACCTTGTCACCCATGATATTTGATTTTAGTCAGTTACCTAATCTGATTCAGCAGCAGCAGCTCTGCCATCATCGTCTCCTCAAGGTGAAAATATTGTGCCTTTAAAAGTGTTTCATTCTGTATGTGGAAGGTTCTAAATACAGGACCAAAAAAACCACTGACACCTGGGATCCTGCCCGGATGAGCTCTGACACCTATTTCATCTGGTAAGTTTAGCATTCTTTCACAAAGAATCCATCAGACATTCACTGATCAATTGCCATGTGCCAATTCCATGCCAGGAATATAGAGATGATACTTTGTAGCCTCTTTCCAACTTGCTCAATTCTTGGTAACAGCCTTCAATGAATTCTTGATGACATGTTTGAACTCATTTCAGTAGTTAAAAAAAATGTAATGTCACAGAAGACTCTATCTGCCCATGAGGAAATGGCAGTTAAACAAGTTGCCTTTAGAATGTGAATACAAAAGAGACTCCCAGAAAGTTGTGAGTGGACTACACTGCTTGAAAGGAGCCTTTTGATATTCATGTTGTGATTCACCAGCAGCACAGACTTGCTTCTGTGGATGGTGAGTCCAGCCTCCACAGTCCTGCTCATATAGGGCTTGGTAGAGCTAACCCTACGCAGCATTTTTTTCTTCTGCATCACGGGAAATTTCAAGATGTTTTCTAACTGGTGTTCTAGGAAAGACATGTTTAAACAACCTGCATATTATTAATGGTGGTTACTATTTCCAGTTAAGATGTGACTCTTCTGGGTACTCCCAGTTAGCAGCAGAAGCAACACAAAGGACACCAAGATCTAGCTTTCTTCTAAAGACCTGAGAGGGCAGAACATCTCGTTTCCTTTCATGCCAGCTGTGACTCAGGTATGACAGACACCATGAACCACATCGAGAAGCTAGGGCAAAGTCACATGGTTAGGTAATGACAGACTGGAGATCCCATTGAGGATTCTTCCCACCAGACTACTAATTAGCTAAGTGACTAGAGATGAGATAGAGGAGGCTCTGGCTGCTGTAGGACTCCACTCTCTTCTTTTCCATGGACAGCATTCCCTTCCAGTAACCAGCGCTTCCCCATTCAGAATTGGGAGCAAACTAGAAAAGCCACACCCAAATGCAACACATGTCATATCAGTCTGAAAGCACAGCTTGGAAAAGTACCACAGTTGAACATCTTACCTAGGCTGGACCGAGTGTTGGAACGTTCAATTATTGCTCTCTTGCTGGGATTATTTAGGACAGACCTCTTAGCAAGAGAAATGTCAGCTGTCACTCTCGTTATTGATATCCTATGAATAGGAACACAGAACATAACACACCAGTAAAAATGTTTTAGGGCTCTTCAAGTGAGTTATAACCACCATACTTAATAACCACTTTACATATTCTAGTGCAACCACAGTATAATAAACATTGGCCACAAGTATTTTAAACAGTCTTTAGTTAGTATTAAAACACAAGCAGAGCAGAACAGAGGAAGGTTTTGACTATTTAACAAAAAAAGTCACTGCAGCAAAATTGCAGCTCTCCCTCCACTGTTGTCTGCCTTGCTGGATTCTCTTTAAGGCACACTATACCAGGAGGGAATGAAAACACATGAATAAACCATGCTCTTTCTAGGAAGCAGCAATACACTTCCCCTACAATTCACAGTTGACTTGCTCTTGAATGAGACGTTCAAAAACTACAGATGCCCTGGCATATTAATGCTGCTGGTCAAAGGGGGAAACCCTCTTCATTTTGATCATCAAAGACAATTAACCAGTTGGTAGCTATGTTGCATTCCTGGTGCTCAACAGTTAATTTATAATACATGACGCATGTTTCCACCAGTCCAAAGGAAGGTTTTCCTTCTAAGAACATGAAAAATATGATTTCTTTTTTTCAGGCACAAGGCTCTTCAGCATATTTCCACGTGACTTTGAATATAGACGGTGGGCAGTCATAAGGAGGCAGTGTGAGGCTTGTGCCGGGATGTTTTAACTTAGAAAGTCTCCTGCCGCCATGAAAGAGAATACAGGAAAAGCACTGCAAAGGGACACAGTTCTCCCAACACCAAGTGCAGTGCCTGACTCACCGGCCGCCGCGGCGAGGATTAAAGGCACTGCAAATGAATGGTGAGAGGGGTCTGCTTGCATATGATTACCAAATGAGAATCTCCGGAACTTACAATTTTAAAATTCTTTATTTAAACTAGGATTGTGCCCAGTGTCAGACTATTATCTGCTTGTAGAATGCAAAGAACAACTCTCTAAGCCATTGACTGCCACCATGGACCAACTTGGCCGAGTTCCAAAAAGGAGACAAGGGGAGTAGCGCTCCTTTCCCTTCATACTCAGTTGGTACAACCATTGTCCTTCCTTCGCAAACTGCTTCGGGAGTTGGAGCAGGGAGGAGGTAGAGTGATTAATAATTATTAAGTCCTATGTCATCTCACACCTGCTTTGGGACAACATTATCAGCACTCTTAGGAGATGGTTCACCTGGCTTCAGTGACCGGAAGCCTTGAGGAGAATTAAAAATATTTCATTTAACAAGTTGTTGAAAATTGCTTCTTTAAAGTAACAGACTGTGCAAAAATTCTGGTGCCATTTTAAAGCAAAGTACCCCTTGCTTGTGTCTTTGTATTTATAAGCTGTAGATGGTCAGGAAGTTTCAAATTTTTGAACTTTTAGAATTTTTAGGCCCTTGTAAATTACTTGAAACATCTTCACATTGTCTTCTGCAGAAACCAGGAGTTTTGTGAGCACCTCCAGGGCACTGAGAACTCTGAGGGAGACTGAGGGGGCGGGGCTCCAGCTCTGCCAACAACCACGGGCAAATGCCTCTGCCTTTGTTGTCTATGTTGGGGCTTTCTATATGATTTCATTGCAAAGTTTTTCAATGGCTGAAAGACGCTGGGAAACAATGGTCAAGTAATATCTCTTCATTTTACCAAGAAGAAAAACAGATGCAGAGAGGAAGTTCCACACGGTTGGTTAGAGGCCAAGAAGGTGAAAACCACAGTCCCCCAAGCTCGAGGCCAGGCCTTAGTCATCTGACTTGTAATTCTCTCGGAGTTTCAGTTTTCTTCTCCAGCAACCCCAGCGTTCCAGCCAAACAGCCGAATCATCACAGTGCAGAAGCCCCGTCAGTCTTGGCCATGTCCTGAGAGACGGTCAGGACTCGTTCAGGTTAAAGTCACATCCGAGTCTCCATTTCTCAGCTGGCCACTGCAACTGTGAAGTCTCACAGGCGGTCCTGTGGCCATAACTCCTTTTATTTGCAGGATTGAGTCTGCTTGTTTATTCCTTCGGTTTCTGTTTTTTATTCATTTGTTTGTTGTTTCAGGAATAAAGTTGCTGGTTAGAAGCATAGAGTGAAGTTCCAGAGCAATTCAGCTTTCTGGAATAATTACTTTCGAAGGGCCCACAGAGTATATTCTGCTTAGGTGAAAATCATGTTATGGTTCCATACAAGCCAAATAATCACCCTTGGTTCTTAAAAGTTTAAGGAATTGTCAACAGATGCATACTTTTATTTTTGGGGGGTTATAAACATTTTGACAAGGCCATTTTCAAACACATCTGAAGTTTTGCCAAACACACACACAAACAGAAAAAAATGCTTCCTGTATTCCAAAAACAGGAAAATGTATGGACAATAGAAGGTTCTTTTTCTTGTAGTGTTTGTTAATAAAACACCAGCTAGTCTGTTCATACAAGTGACTTCTTAATACAAGTGCGCATGCAGGGAAGGGCTCAGGAGAAGACAAACGCAGCCCCGGGAGCCCTGCAATAAGACAGAGCAAGGGTCCCCCCTCAGCAAAGACGTTCACTATTATTAAAATGAGAAACCAAATCCACGCCTGTTTTTTTTTTTTTGTAAAAGGCTCCCCAGAAATGTGATTACATTCACTATTAAATGTTCTGTAGTTTATATACACTTTTTAACTTAAAGTGATATCCTTTCTACCTTTTTTCTTGCTATACGCTGCCCTCTCGTGTCTCTCAGCACTTCCATGCATCTTGTGTGATATATGTCTCTGAAAGTCCCCTGGGAAACAAACTTCCTGTGACATAGTGTCAGCAGTTGCTGGTCTGTAGATAACAGACTAAGAGGATGTCAGTTCCTCAGAAAACTGGGCACACTAGCAAATGTCACCAAAAACTGGCATAATCATTCTCAAAATCTAGCAAATCTGAACCCCAACTGTTACTTATTTCTGTGTCAGAATTCACCATATTTGCTGCAATCCGTCATGATCTGTGAGGATCAGTTTTCTGGGATTTTCCATGGAAAGAGACTACTTTCAGTGATAGTATAGTCATTTAAAAAATTAGTATTTCTATGTTGGTAATGGAACAGCTGTAAGATCCTGCTGTACTTTATCCTTGCCATCCCCAATATGCAGCCCTCTCAGTATGTTAATATTTTTTAAGTCCTAATATTCATGGAGAAAAGTGTTCCAAAGAACAGACAGGGCACCAACAAGACAACAGGGGTGGAAGGTGTGCTAGGCCTGAGTGTTCCTCCTGGACGTCTCTCTCACTGGTTGCACAACCATGAACAAGTCACACCGTACGGGGAGCGTCAGTATTGTGGTCAATGTTATGGTGACGGTAGCTTTGCCAAACTATATCATGGGATTGTCATTAGGAGAAAACAAGGTAATATATGAAAAGAGCATTCTTAAATAATTACTCATAGTGCCCTCTGCTGAGAGGTACATATATAACGTATACAAGACAATTATTGGATATTTAAAGACTGGAAAAAGTTTCTTTATATCCTGTCCTTAAAAGTTAATCTACCATGAACTCTCCCATCTCCAGAGTCTGTGATATTTGCATATACTTTGAGGGTGGGAGAATCAGGGTGCACATGTAATTAAAACCTGCTACCTTAAATGTCATGTTTCGCATTAGAGTGTTCAATTAATTTTCTCTGGTGTTTGTCCACCAGTGAGTCTGCATTTGGGAGGAGGAAGTGATGGAGGAAGGGTATTGATCGTGACACCGAAGGTTCTGGGTTATTCTTCTCCATTGCGGACTGCAATTACAAGTTGTTTTCACTCTTCCGTGGTTCAGCTGCTTTGGGAAGCCTCAGTCGTTCCTATTTCCTTTTATAAATAAACACTATGTCTTGAATCTCCCTAAGTTCTTTTCTCAGCCTCTTTTCTTCAAATTCCTTCTCAAGTCCTTTTTATGTCTTCAAGTGTTTGACTAACTTCCTTTCCCTTTAGATCCAATCTGTATAAGTTAACATGAGGTTCATTTGGGATTTCTCCCATGATCATGTCCGTTACAAAGTCTCCAGTAACTGCCCCAGAGTTTATTTGATCCAGGTGTCAAACTGCTTAAAGTACCAACTTTATTGAGATTTGAAATAATAATTAGCGCAACAAATCACAACTGGTTTGACTGCTTCCTGTTCAGCATATGAACGGTAGATGCAACCAGCGGAACAAGCCCCATCCCAAGGCCGGTCCCCAGTGCACATGTGTGGTGTGAGATGAGGAGAAAAGCTCCACACTCCTGTGCAGCCACTCGGTCTCACCAGGCTGGTGCCATTGTAGCAGCTTGTCAGGCTCACTTAGTTTATGACATGTGCATAGGAATTGTCATCATGTGGGGACCTCCACACCTACAGGGATCCCTCAGGAACTGTTCCATTTGGGCTTTTCGTTTTTCTTGCATATGTTACTGTTAGACCCTACAACAGAAGTTATAGCAAAAAGAATTTGTATAAGTAGCTCTAAACTGACTCAATTTCTAAGGTATCAAAGAAAGGCAAGCATGTGATTGTGTAACAATCAAGCTGCTAGACTTTAATCCAATGTGTTGAATTATTTTCTAACCAAGATTCGGAAAACAGTATTGAAGAAGAAATCTTAGTAAGTGGATCCCCTTTTTTGCCCTTTCTAAAAAAGAAGACTTTCTCCTGTCAATTTTGTGTAGCCTACTGCACACACAGCCAATGAAACAGAGCGGGTTTCCAGGAGAACTTATTGTGTACGCTGTATCACTGGGCTAATGCCTTCTGTGTAACTGTTCTCTTGGCTGGTTTCAATGAAAGACTACTTGTTGTATTCTCTCCTTTTATTCAGTGGTAAAACATCATGCAGCAGATTGCCATAGCTCAAAATGTAAGGACAGACATGTCAGAGTCTGTCCTTATCCAAGTCTCCAAACACACTCAAAGAATAGATTCAGTGTTCGGTTTTCTGCCACACTGGCCTCTTATTATTTGAAAGCAAGTCCACTCACCTACCGCCACCTTTAACATCTATCTTTCTCCAACTTGGCCATGCATGAGATCTCTCTGGGGCTGAGTCACGTTATCCAGCTACTACTTGTTGCTGCTGTTGGATTCACCCTCATATCTTTGGCTCCTCTGCTGTGTCATCAGACCTCATGGAGCACTTGGCATGGGCATTTTAATTCTATTTCCACTACATCATTTTCAGTAGTGTGTGTAATTGCTTGATGCAGACAATTCTCCTTGATTCAAAACAAATCTCTGCTGGTGTAGTCAAACACATTTCCTCTTTCTGGGCCTGAGGCAGAACCTCAGATTCTTCACTCTTGCAAGCAATAAAGTCACTCATTTTCTCTTTGCCAAATTATAATAATTGTTTTCTTTTTTCCATTGGTCCTACATTTCAAACCTGTAACGCTGTTGTCTATAAGGATTCTGTGTGGGGACCAAAGCCATCTAACACTAAGTGAGGCTGTGTTATGGGGTGGAATTTGTGCAGCTCAAGGGCTGTTATGGGGCCACAGGCAGAGGCGCCGCTCAGAACTTCTTAGGTAAAGGCACCATGGTTTAAAACCATGTGACTCCAAGCATAGCTGAAGGACGTGTGTGTGAGCAACCAGGAACACAGAAGGCAGAGCCATGCATGTCAGCTGCCTCCAATCCACGGAGAGCTGCATCCGGGTGAAGGTTCAGGCTCAGGCTCAGATCATCACAGCGCAGGACCAAAGCTAACACTGTTTAAGTGAAAGAGTCGGAGCTCTGCTGTTTCTTTGTAATGTTTTCTTAAGAAATGGATCCCCTATAGCCAACAGTTTCCAAACAGAAGCAGGTTAGTAGTTGTTAAAGAGATTAGAATAAAATAACTACACATTTTCCTCCAACTCCAATATTCTCGTATTCAGTGTTATTCACTTGGTTGTTTTGTAACTACTTTATTCTTTGCCTGTCTTTTCTTTAAAAAGAGGGCGACAGGATAAACTCCTGGTTTGCTTACAGCTTGTTGGGCCCACTTGATGAATGTGGCAGCCACTATTATTTATTCAACAGTATCTCTGTCCTCTTCCTCCTGGGCACATAGCTAGACTATATACTTCCCAGCCTCAAGACTATACTTTCAGGGATCATTTCTATAGTTCATTACTTCCCAGCCTCCTTTACAATTAAGTGTGGCCATGTGACCCAGTTTAACCAATGAAGTGAGACAATCAATGGGTGTCACTTCCAGGCTGGCAAGCTCCCGTCCCCACCGAGTGACTGGAGAGACCACCCTCAGGCCAAGGGCCCCAAATGATGGGCAGAGCAAGCTTTCTGCCCAATCCACCCCTCGCTCCACTTTCCTCTGTCTTTCAGCTGGGGAACATCTGCCTAAGATTGCTAAATGGGCAACAATAAGCTTTCATTGTGTTGGAATCATGATACAATTTGGATGTATTCATTAAGGCACCCTGGCCTCCACTAACGTACTTAGCAATTCAAATAATTGCACTGAGGCATTCTGATTTCTTGAACTAAAATCTCAATTACTGGAACTGAAATCTCAGTTTATTTTCTTTGTATGTAGTCCAATAAATGAATGACTATTTTTATCACAATTATCCAGAAAGTTTTTCTTTTGACAAGTACGTACAATTTATACTTAAAGCATTACCATGTTTCCTTTTTTCTTAAAATACCATATTTATTAAAATATTTGGTATGTTGGATGTATGTAACCATATTTTTAGTACATGCTAGTTAGGTTTTTTTGTTTCTAATGAGCTTTCAGGTGTCTGCGTGTGGTTATGTTATTCACAATGCATTGTGAAAGAGCCTAGTACTTAGTATTGAGTCAATAGGAACTTTTTACCATTTCTCTGCAAAACACAGAAACTCTTTCTAGACATTTTTCACAAAACTTAAATGATGAAATTATCTTATAGCTAAAGACTGAGTCATGCTGAATATGGGTCATAGTTGGATGTATATAAAATAGACCAATAAAATAACAAGGTAATTTCTAGAAAACAAACCCTGAGCTAAACCTCCAAAGTACTATTCCCTACAAAATAGTCACTTTGAGAGGCTTAAGATAAAAGCATTTCTTCCACAGTTTTTTTGAGCAAGTTGAGTACTTTACATTTATATCTCTATATGACACACACACACACAAGTCTAACTCCCAAATATTACCCAGCTTGATCAGCAGGCCGCCATATTTATCACAATTATTCTATATTTTAAATTAAGAATTTTCATAAAACAAGTTTGGTAAGAATTCACCAAACAGTGAGAAGATAAAGATAAACACATACATTTACCATATTATGCCATGTATAATGCTCACCTTTTTGTCCAAATTTTTTAGAGAAAAATAAGGGTGTGCATTATATATGGGTAGTACTAATTCCATATCTATATAAATGTCTTTAATTCTTTTATTTATGGTTATGCATTAAAAGTGTAACTCTAGAGAGCAATAATGATACCCATATGCAAAATAATACCCTGGAATACAATAATAGGTTTTGTTTCTAAATATAAATAAAAATTGACTTGAAAAATTAAAATGAAAGATATTTTCCCTGAAAGTTTGGGCCAAAAATGTGGGTGTGCATTATACATGGGAGCACATAACACATGGCAAAATACAGTAAGTAAAACGAATGGATTATTTTCCTTCTCAAGGCCCTTTTTCCCTTGGGGATTCTACACTATACTTCATAAAGTCATATTTTTAGAACTCTTTCATTGTATCCTTCCCCAACTGAGTTAACTTTTAATTACAGATCTTCTGCAATTGCTGGAAATATAGATCCACAAAAAAATCCATCATACATGTTTGATTAAAGAAAAATAAAAATACAAAAATATCTATATTCTCACCTCCCATCAAACCTGTGCTTCAGGAAATCAAAGAGGGCTTTCTGCATCATGTCTGTTACCTTTGCAGAGGTGAGAAAAAGAGAATGAGGCAAACACAGGCAGAGAGAGAGAGAGAGAAGTCAAAAGTAAGAGAGAGGTGGAAGGGAAGGGCACTGTGACTGAGCAAAGGCCTTCCTTCTCACAGCCAGTCCTCCAAGGGGCAGTTCCGTGGAAGGTGTTTTTCATTCTTAACTACCTGCAGTTACTAAATTTCCCCCCCTTGATTTGCCTCCAGGGTGTTAAGGGATAAACCAGCAATATTCACTTGACCCAAGCAAACCTTCTATCCCTTATCGGGTTCCGAACTACCTTCAGGAGCCCACCACAGGCTGGCTTTGCACGCAGGTGTGGCCTGCCCTTGACACAACCTAAATGACACCGGCCTCCAGTGAGGAGAAGCTAGACCCCTCCCTGCAGACCAGCCCTAGGCTCTGCACTCCTACTAGTCTGTGGGTGTTGTTAGAAATTCCCTGTGCCCAGGGCTGGATTGCTGTAGGCCAGTCACGGCTTCCTGCTATTCTGCAAAGGTCCCCATTGAGAGGGGGAGGGGAGAAGGAAAGGAGAGGAACAGAGAGGGAGAGGGGAAGGAGAAAAAGAGGCAAGAAGGGGATGGGAGTCTCAGACCTGCCTCAAAGAAATTGGTTAATTCATTGAACAAATGTGCACTGAGTGCCCACTAGGTACTAGACATTGTCCTAACTCCGCGGGAATGGTGCTCTGGAGGCTGCCCAACTTCGACTTTCATGTCCCACTTACTGTCTGTCCTAGAACGAAGTCGAAACCACAACATCTACAATGTAGTACATCTAAGTCCTTGCTCTTTCCTTCTAACATGGCACTGTTTAATTAATCTGTGAAAAAGTTCACTCATATTTTTAGCGAGTTTTTTCCTTCTTTGTGTCCTTCGAAATAAAGAAGCAGAGAAATATATTTGGTGGACTATGCCATCAACCTGGTCACCAGGAGGATGAGATGTGTGGGTGCTTTGAGGGTTTAGGTTTGCTGGCAGAATGTCTGTATGTTCCCACGTGCTGTTCACGTTCTGTCACTTCTAATGGTAATGGGAATGGCTGAGACAAAGTCCACTTCTTTGAATGTGCTGCGGAGCAAACCTTTTAACAGAACCCCCCATTATAAATGTTTTGAGAGAGATAATTTATTTCTAAACAATGTAATACATAGTAGATGAGAAGCCCCACACTGCACCAGCCACTTTCACATGCTGAGAGGTGGCTTCCGTCGGTACCTCTTGGTAAGCAGGCCCGCAGAGCCAGCTCCCAATGGCTGTCTCCTAGATTCCTGATCAAGAACTGAAGCATAGCAGGCTGGTATTGTACCTCATA
Source organism: Tonatia bakeri (assembly GCA_004024845.1). Taxonomy (NCBI): domain Eukaryota; kingdom Metazoa; phylum Chordata; class Mammalia; order Chiroptera; family Phyllostomidae; genus Tonatia; species Tonatia bakeri. The sequence continues at coordinate 65,504 of PVIA01006412.1, read as the reverse complement.
ACCCTTCAGTGACGGCCCCACTAACACCACCGGACGCATGGACGGCACAACATCGTAAGGAGGAATGTGCTCCGTCTGAAAGAGACGATTTGACACTCGTGACAAGGTGAAGGGACGTATACCTGCTCAGCAGCCACAACATTCACCACTTTCCGGTCAAACAAAAAATGATCACCACAGGCCCCCGCTGATGAGGCTCATCCCTTATTTTACAGCCAATCAAGTCACTGAAATGGAGCATGGCAGGCACATATGGATAGAAACCTTAACAGTAGATTTAAAAAGGAAATACAAACTTACCACTTTTTGCTTCTGTTTTGCTAAAAGACAACAATGAGAGCCATATCAAAATACGTCACCTCTGCAAACAATAGCACACGATTTTAAAGGAGGGAAGAATGTGCGCCTTGTCCCTGTGAGTCTCACCGTCTCACTACCACCCACTGTGCAGAACACGGTCCCGTCATCTCACTCAGGACAGGGCCCTTCGAAGACACGAAATAACAGACAACTTCCTCCACGTAGGAGGGGCCTTACATCCCGACTTCCTGTTGGGTGGGGAAGGTGGGTGTCAAAACAACACTGGGGGTTCTGGGCCAGCACGGGCCACGGGTGGTTTCCTGCCGAACACAGCACACAGTGTGGCTGAGAACATCGTGGACAAAGCAAATGTGGTAAAGAGAAACTCAGAATAACAATTTGGGTAAAAATAATCAGCACCTCCGTCACTTGTTATTTTGGGGGTTTGCAGTCCTTTATGCATTCTTAAGTCTTTTAGTTCACTCTCCAGGATAGTGACACATTTTTCCTACCATGCTGCTCTTGATTACAATTAAGTTTATAACCAGTTATTCTTATTTGTTTGTTTGTTTGTTTTTGTTTTTAATAGTGAAAAGCCACAATGCCCTAAATGGCCAATAAATGGGGATGAGGCAAAACATACTCAATATATGATTAAAGTGCTTTTGTGGCCAACCAAGCAGGCCCAGTCCATGTGGGGGCAACCCAGAGACCTAGTGTAGTTCAGAGCCCTGAAACCAAGAAGGGCTCACACACACAAAAACCCATATACTCAGAGTTGTTCCAGAGCTGATGCAGTTTCCTGCAGCTATGGCAGGCCAGGAGAGACCTTGGACTTGTCATTCTGAGTTGGTAATATGCAACTCCCTACTGCACCATCAGGTCTGGGCCAGAATGAAATTAGCCTATAGGTGTCAGAAAATGTGATGGAAGAAAATTCCTGCTTGAGTACCTCCACGATTTCCAAACCCACAACTCTTGATTGAGCCACCACTCTCTCTTCATTACCATTAACTTCAGAGCTTAGCTGTCTGGTAGCCAAAGAAAATTGAGGTCATCTAGGCCCAGCCCTCATCTAGGCTCATTCTCTGCTTCAACCCTCCCGATCTCCACAGCCCAGGCTGTACCCCAACATCCTAGCATTGCCCATGGAGACTGAAACAGAGTATTTTCTTGAGAGTCTACAACTTGTTTTTTCTTTTTAATTGACCCTCGCCATCTTTAAGACGGTTGAGTTTATGAATGGAATAATGAACTTGCCTCAAATTGGTTTACACAATGACGAGTAAATAAGATTTTTCAATATTACACAAATATCTAAATTTTTAGTACCACATTTACCCTTTAAGTCAAATCAAATTACCATGAAAGGCAAATGAGCAATAAAATATTAAGTAGAAGAATCTTCAAATCAAGCCCTTTAAGTTGTTTCCAAATTAGTAAAAGTACTTGCATGTATGTTCAAATGTTAAGCAAGGAAAACATTACATTGAAAAGAGTTTAACTAAAACCCTCACCTGTGGATGTGGGTGTTGCTCGAAATGTCCCTGATACCATTTCTCCAAGACTTGAAGAAGAATTTCCACTGGATTTCCTAGGATACAGAACAGGAACATAAGAGTCCTTCTCCAGACCCCTTGAAAATGGAGCTTGAGAGTACAAAGCTTTCTTTGGCCTTAATCCTCCTAGATAATTCAAAACACACCACGTCCTGCTACAGAGAAGAACTTCAAGAATCTGTCCAAATGTTTTCTTTGACGTCATTACTCAGAGAAAATGGGGAACTAACTGGGATCTGGAAATACTTTGCAAAAATGTCTCTCCTAGTTATTCAACACAGAAATGAGGCAGCGGAATCACTGACAGGAATGTTCTCGTGAACAGCTGGCCTTGAACAGACGTGGCCCACCAGGGCACCGCTCAGATGTCAAACACTGCTCAAAACAAGCAGGGAGACCAGGAAGAAGCATTTCTTCCAAGAAGCAATTATGTGGGATTGGAATTAGGAGCTGAGAGTGTGTGGCCCAGAATGGAAGGTCGTCTGCACCAGTCTCCTCACAGGGCTCTGGAAGCCTCCCTGGAACCCACAGGGGCCCATAGAACCCACCTCCCCACATCCCCAGTGACCTTCCCTTTCAGTGCTTATGAATATGGTCCCCAGAGCCAGAGGAATCTGATTTCTCATCCTGGCTGTGCCACTCACTAGTCATGGGACCTTGGCACATCTTACCACACCTTTCAGCCTCAGCTTCCTCATCTGCAGAAGGAGAGGCTCCACTTCCCAGGGTTGCCATAAAGAAAATAAGATCGTGTCTGTAGCTTTTGGCTTTACTCTCACACCTTCTGCACAGTAAGCTTTTAGTCCGAAATTATATAAGTATATAATGACATCATGGAAAAATAATAACAATAAACTAATAACTTTAGAAATGATTATAATAATGCATTTATTATTTCATTCAGCAAATATCTTATTGAGTATTCACTGTTTCCAAAATCAGGTGTACAACAGTGGGGAGAGAAATGCAAAATCCCATCACATATAATGACAGACTCTAGTGGACGATATTGGTATCAAATAGATGAATAGGTAAATATACAGTGTTTCTGACATTAATAGATGCAAAGAGAAAACAAAGTCAGGGTAGAGATGGGAAGTGGGCACCATTTTAAATACAGTGGCAGGAAAGGGGCCACTGAACATGTACATTTAACAAAGACCTGAAGCAGGCTATGGAGTTATCTGGTGGGAAAGTGGAGGAAAGGGCTCCAGTGAGAGGAGGCAGCAAGTACAAAGGTCCTGAGGGAGAAACCTGTATTACCAATGTGTTTAAAGAGCATCAGGAGAGACAGTTGAGAGTAGAGAGAACAAGAGGAATTAATAATTAACATTATAGGCATGTTATACACTACATGGGATTGACAACTAAAAGTGGGGCTGACTGTACTTTGGTGATCTCCTATCACTGTTTCAGAGGTTCCCATATAACAAAGGCAACACAGCCCCTCACAAACACAGGAGTTTTTGAAATAGAAAATGATCCAACAGAGAAAAGGAGGTTGAGAGTCAAGAGAAGGACTCTGCTTCTATCTTAGTCCTTAGACATAAATGATAACAAATCAAATGCTTTAAGGTAGGCTCACACGTGGAGGTTCAGTGTGATTCTGATTTCTCTCAAGCTTTGGTGCATTCCTGGGACCTGTGTGCTGCGACCTATGTGGCTACTTCATTAGTCCGCTAGACACCGATTCATCCGAAGCTAGACAGAGTCAATACTTTATTACTAGAGATGGCAGATACCATCAAGAGCCCTGGGTGGGGAAGGTGCTGCTAGTACCTGGACCTGCACATGCCACCACATTCCATGACGACCTGAGAAAGAGTCTCTGAAAGCTAACCAGGAACAGCCGTGATGCTGCCTCTGACCAGGCTCCCATGTCCTGCACTGGGAAAGGTGCCCTCCATGACTCTAATGAAGGAAAGAGCAGGTTCCAAGGAGGGTTTGCTAAGGCTGCGGAAATGCACATGGATTCCGGTGGGACCAGGCTTCAGGGAGAAGGCATGTCTGAAACCCTTTTGTGTCAATTTCAGAAACACCCCATACAAAGTATGCTGTACTTTGAAAGCATACAGTTTGAACCTAATAAGCAAGCTTGAATATATCACTTAATGTTCCTACCTGCACCCACCTGCAAAGTTTAGAGAAAGAAAGGAGCCTTACCCTCCATGAAAACGTCCTCGTTTTTGTTCCTGCTGAATCCGTATGTTCTCCAGCCTAAGCGGACTTGGGATGAAGCCGATCTCGCAGCCCTCTTTCACCAGCCTTCCGATCCACCAATCATTGTTATATTTCTGAAGTGCAGAAATAAAACTGCTACCAATAGTAATCACTTATCTTCACATTCCATAATTAATTTCAGGGGGCCAGAAGAACGAAACACCATTCGTACTATATATTGTACTATATTATACATATGAGGTCTGTCCAGAAAAAGTCCAGCCATTGTTAATATAACAAGAATGGTTTGTGCAACATCAGTGTAAACTGGCAGCCAAGGAGAGTGGACTGGAGTAGGCGTGTGTGAACAATGACCACTTCACTGTACTAGTCAGTGCGGGCAGTAGCAGCCCTTGAGTGAGCATGTGTCCTGTGTGGCCATCACATTCAAAATGACTGAGGGAGTAAAGCCATGAATTTACATCAAACTTTGCATTAAACTTGAACATTCCTCCACGGAAATGATTCAGATGATTCGGGAGGCTGCAGCTCTGGGCCACTGGTGATGGGCAGCTTCATCACGACATCACACCTGCTCCGCATCACATCTCGTGCAGTTTATTGGTGAAACATCAAATCACCCAGGTGACTCAGCTGCACCCCTCACCCCAGCCCACATTTGGCACCCTGCAACTTCTGGCTTTTCCCAAAACTACAATCACCTTTGAAAAGGAAGAGATTTCAGACCATCGATGAGATTCAGGAAAATACAACAGGACAGCTGATGGCAATTGGGGGAACTGTGTGAGTTCCCAAGGTACCAACTTTGAAGGGGACTGAGGCGTCTGTATACTATGTACAATGTTTCTTGTATCCTGTATCTTCCTCAATAAATGTCTCTATTTTTCATATTACATGGCTGGATACCTTCCGGACAGGCTTTGTATAAACACTAAAGTGGAGGTCTACAGACTTTTTACCTAAAGGCCCTGATGGTAAATATTCACTGTCCGTAAGCTCTCTGTTGCGACTACTCAAACCTGCTGTCACAGTGCAGGAGCATCCACAGACAACACATAAACTAGGAAGCGTGGCTGCCTTTCAATAGATATTTTCTTTCAGAAAACGGCAGAGGGGCCACCGTTTGCCAATCCCTGGTCTAAAGTCAGGTCCTAACCCTTGGATTCCTTTGGTCCTTATTAAAATGCCTTAGCCATTCTTAAAGAATATATTTTATAAAAATAAATACATATCAGTGTAATTGAAATTCTTGAAGATAGGCACGCCTAAAATGAAAGACCTTCAATAGTCGGTTATTTGTCAAAAGCTTTTAGGTAGAAATCCATGATGGTGTCCGTAATCAACTCTCAGTGGGGAAGAATTACAATCTTCTGAGGGGAAGCAGAGTTTAGCATCCCAAAACATGCCACCCAAAATATTGGTTATTTTAAGCTGATTATTTTCAAGAAATGAAGACGCAGGAAAAACCACTACCTTCCCCCTAACTGCCTAAAACAGTTTAGAGGACCTGATTCAGGAAAGGAGATATCATAATAGATAACCATAGTATATTAATTTGTTTATATTAGATAATGGCATTTTAATATGAACTAAGTGTGACAGGGAAAACCTAGTGAGGCCCATTTGCTCAAAGTCCTCTCTGCACCCCACTGTTAAAGATAGCCCAGCCAACACTTAACTTACCCAACACGGGCTTTTTCATCTCCTTGGGAATGGCCCTCCTGCCCTTTGAAGTGTCGGAACACACACACACACACACACACACACACACACACACACACACACACACTTTCTTCTTAGCTCCAGAATGACACACAAATCTTAACTGCCCAATGTGTACTTGGGTCTCATATTCTTCAGGAACTTCTGTAGGTACATACATAATAAATTTGGGTATTCTCTCCTGCTAATCTGTCTCATGTTAATTTGGTTATAAGACTAGCCAGAAGAATTAGGAAGAATAAAGAAAAATTATTTTTCCTCCTCATACCTCCAAATATAGGTTTGCAAATTAAGGTCAACCTTACTACCTGAAGAAAAAGAAGCCTAATCTTACAAAGACTAAACATATTGTATGTTTGTATGTGGAATTTTTTGGAAATAATCTCCAGATGGCCAAAAGCCCAACAGGAACACCAGAATTTCCATTTCAATAAACTTTCATGATACATAAACTTGGAGGACCCATGCGAAGGCCTCAGTCAATACAGGGTGAGATTCTGTCAACGCGGCCTATTTGGTGGATCAGGGAAACTGCATTTACAATTATGGATTTACTGAATCCCAGGGCAAAAGACACATTGAATCCAACCCACCTGCCTCAAGGGAAGGTTTCAGCTAGTGATTTCCCAGAGAGTACATTTATTAGTCCCATTATTTACACCCTCAGAGACGATTCCCAGAACTTCCTTTATTGGTTCGATGGGTGGTGGACAAGATAACTCACTAGCTTGATCCAAAAATATCTATTTTTTCCAAAATGTGACAACTTCATGTAGCACAATTTGCTTAGTTCAGAAAAAAAGTAGAATTTATATGCATAAAACATTGACACATTGTGAAGGAAGAATGGGTAGTTTAATTGCCTCATCACATCATGAAGTTCTGCCTTAACGCTCAAAAGCAGAAAAACGTGGTTTAGGGATTTGGCCTTTATTATGCACACAGCTTCTACACAAGCCATGCATGGCATGTAGAATGAGACAACACTGGAGAAATGAGAGTTGAATCAATAAAAAATCTTGAATAGTCTTGGTTTTAGTTTTTCCCATCTTCCTATCTTTTATCTCAGGATAATAGACCTGAAATAATTGGTCTATTTATTTTGGGATTAACAAGAGGCAAGGAGGACCTTTTAGAATCTTTGGTGCACAGGGCTGGTATTTAAGTTTGACCGTGGTGAAGACAAAACAGACCCTGAGTCATGGTTTCCTGGGGCTTAAGTTATTTCCTGAAATTAAGTTAGTCCACTGGAACACTAATTTATTAAATGGTACCCAAGTGACCTTAAAGGGCTTCCTGAAATGGTTACTGCAGCTTCCCAATATGTTTTCACTTAGTTCTATGAAACCATAGATAGAGCACACTGAGAATCTGACTCATATAAATAAAAGTTCTTTGAGCCACTTGGGACAAAGTCGCTATGTACAATCAAGAGTATAATTTGCTTATAATTTAGTATATGTGATAAGGAGAGCTGTCGCTTTTCTCTGCCTTTGAACTTTTTCATTACTGAGAAAGTATTTAAAACAGTGCATAATAGATGACCTCCTAGGCAATGGATGAGAGGAAAGGCTACAACTTAATTACAGAAATGTGTTCATTTGTGTTGCTGTTCCAAAAGCATGGGCCAGCTTTCTGGCAAGGTCACCCTACTGTTGTTCCAATCATTCTCATTTTGATTTCCCTAAAATGATTAGTACTTTCCCTATCTAAGATGTTTTCCCATCTGATATTTCAAGATCTGAAACAACTGACTCTAATCCACATAGGACTAGCAACTCAATACCACACATCAAACTGCCAGACTGAAGACAAAGTCATCGATCAAGGAACATATAGATCAAAAAGCAACCAACAGGACAATGTGGAAAATATGGACGCAATGGAGGGAAACAATAAAATACAGAAAGGTGGGAATGCTGGTGTGTGTGAGTGTGCATGGAATATGCGGCCACATCTCTGAAGTTCTGCTGTTCCTTGGGAACAAAGAGTATTAGCAACTAATGAAGATGGTTGGTCATTTCTGGGGGGAATGATGAGACAAAATGAACTTAACCACTCAGACACCAGGCACAGGTTTTGGGTCTAGGGCTTTTGTCCTCTAGGCAAATATGGATGCCCTCACCTAACACACCAAGGAGCAAGCAGATGCCATCGAGCTGATGCTTTGTCAGCTTCCCATTACCAAGGCAGTCTTCGTCTGCACGCAGTTTTCCTGCACGTTCAATAAAGAAGTGTTCCCCTTCCTATCAAAGGGCTGTCCCTCCACTCGGGGCATGGATCCCACCCTTCCTGCCTACTCAAAAACTTTACTCCTTTTCCTCTCTCTCCTTTCCCACCTCTCTCTCTCTCTGTTTGTTAATAACAGCAAATACAGGTGCTCCAATAGCTCCTGTTTGAAATGAAAACCTTTTGATTTCATACCCTCCTCAGTGTACTGCCTGGCCAGAGTCAAATTCCTTGAAAGCATGGTCTCCGCTTGCTAAATATAGTCCTTTTTCTCCTCATCCCATTCCATCGGGCTTCCGTCTCCACAATTCCAGACAGCGGTCCCAGTGACCTCCATGCTGCTGACCACCACTGTCCATTCCTCATGGCTCATCTCAGGGCGTACGTCACATTTGCCACAGCCCACTGCTTCCTCCTCGTGGATACACTCTTCTCGCACTGTCCACATATTGCTCTGTCCTGGTTTTCCTCCTCTGCCTCATACTTCCCCTTTCAGCTTCCTTATTTGTTGAATCATTTCATGCACCCCACCTCTGCAGGATGGAATTCCTTCGGGTGTGATCCTGAGCTGCCTTCTCTCCTCCCTCTCTTCTCTCCTTAGCAGTAGGTGACTTCCTTGACTACTACAGCTTTAAATGCCATGCAGAAACAAGTGACCCAAATTTATATCTTTGGCCCAACCCTTTCCCCGAGCTCCAGATTCTTATAGCTAGCTTCTTACTTGGTATCTTCTTTGAAATGTCCACTCCCCAACCTCTCTCCCCATCCGTCTTCTTCCCACCCAAGTAATGAGCACCCCAGTTGCTCAATTTTACTTACTACCTTGAGTCCATCACCTGTGCTCTTCACTGAATGTCTACAATACACCTCAAATCTGTCTACTTCTCTCCATGTCACCGTCAGCATGCTGGCTCAATCCCAGTATCTCTCACCTAGAAGGATTCCACACGTATCCCACTCCAACCCATTGTCTCTACAATCAGAAAACTTTAAAAAAATTCTTTCCACCCCTCTGTTTTTAAAGTCTTCAATGGCTTCTCATTGCATTTAGATAAAAACCTGAAGTCTCACCATCGCCTAAGGTTCTATGTGACGTGTGCCCTCTTACTCCTACAACTCTGTGTCCTGCTGCTGAGCCCCTGGCTCACTGCACTCCAGCCTGATGTCTTTCTTCTGGGTAACTGACTTTGCCATGCTGTTTTCCCACCTCGAGTCCTCTGCATGGGCAGATTCTTCATCCCAGAAAGTTTTCCTTGTTCTTTGTAAGGATGACTCTTCCTCATCCTCCAAGTCTTTGCTTAAAGGTCCCATTCTCACAAAGGCCTTCTCTGATCAACCTTTATGTACAAGTCTGCAACCCCCTTGTCCTTATATTTTAGAAATGTCAGTATTTAATTCATCCCCCCCCCCAAAGTATTCACATTTTGGAATGTTCATTTGTTCATACCTGTCTCCTCATTAGAACTGAAGTGTATGAGGGAAGGGACTCTGTCTGCTTTGTTTATGCTGTTGGATATCTGCCAGGGCATGGCACATACCAAATACTCAAGAGCTGTGTCTCGGGTGAGTGACTATATGTAGGTCACATGGGTGCAATGTAAAGATAGTGAGACATCTGCAGACATCCAGATGTTTGACTTACTTGGAATCAAATAATTAAAATGTTACAGCTATGCATATGTCCTGGTATCACTAATGCCATTGCAGAGTGCAGAGTTTCAAAGGCAATGCTTTTCACAACCGTCATATATTTACCACGCAGGGGTCTCAGTGACATTAAGTGATATGTTTATGTCAGCCACATTCTTCAGGCTCCTCAGCTTTCACTTCATTGCTCCGCCTTTACACTCTCCTTTTCCTAAGATGTAATCTCCAGTGCCTCCTTTCTAGGAGAGCCACTGGAGACGATCGAGCAGGCCCATCCTCCAGGTATGCCCCAGCCGCACCAGGAAATTCTGCGCACAGCAGAGAAGTTCAAGGGAGGCAAGACTTTCCTCCTGACTCAGCCTAATTCTTGTGCCCATTTTCCAGATGCCATCTTCTCCCCTCTACTCCCTCCTCTCCTTCTATCAGCTACACCTTTTCCTTCCAAAATATTTCAGCAGGTTCAACATCTCAGCATGGAAAACATGCTTGAATCATTCCCATCTTAAGAAAACAAAACAAAACAAAAAAACAAAGCAAATTTAAAAACATGCTTCAGCTCTTTATCTTCTCCTGACTAGAGCCCAGTCTCCTTTTTAACTCTTAGCATTCGGGCAGAGAAAATTGCAATTCCTCCCTCTAGTATCCAGATTAGATGGATAAAGGTCTATTAAGTATCTTCATGGGAGTTTCATAGCACCCCTGACATAGTGTATCTAAAAGCATATTTATAACCACGCCCACCCTCATCACAAGTCTTCTCCCTTTTCTGCCTTCTTTATTTTGATAGCTGACCCCACCCTCCACCCTTTCAAGTAAGTTGGAGTAACTGGCCTCCACCCTTCTTTTCTCCTTTATCTTACTTTCCCCAATATTCCCACCCATGTGAAATCTCCCTGTCCATTTGCCCCTTACCTCTCTCCCAAGCTGCTGCTTCTTTCCATCCTGCCCGCTACAGCCACTCTCCAGCCCCATGGTGTCTCCCAGCCTCTGCAATACTCTCCTGACTATCAGAGTTGGTCGGGAGAGGCTGGCCCCATCCATCCTTTATTTAAAATTCCTCTCCATCCCACTGCTTGGTGATCAAGTCCAGGCTTCTTGCCATGGCCTAAGAGGTCCCTGTTTTAATCAGGCTCCTGTCTCTCTGCCCTGGCCCATCCCATGTACCACTCCCTACTCACTGCTCCCCAGCCACACAGCATTACTCCTAGCTGCCCCTTCCAGCTGCTGCCACTCTCCACCCCAGTGTGAACTCCCTCAGGCTTCACCACTTCTGTAGAGGTTTTCGGCTCCCTGATCCTCCTATTCCTCAGCATGGTGGTCCCCTGATCTTCATTTGTGTTCCCACAATACCCATTCAATGGCACTGTTATGGAGTTTGTCAACTGCGCAGAAACTGTGTAAAGCTCAGTCTCTCCCACCACACTCAGAGCTCCCCAGCAGTGAGTAAACCGAGCCTTTGTCTCTGACCTCCCACTGCCCAGCATAATCAGACACTTCGTGTCTGACACGAAGTAGGACTTCGATACACTTAGGTTGTGTGAATAAAAGTTTTGGGCATCACTATTTCACCCTCTTGGGTTGGAAGGCTTCAAGTCCTCCGAGTATTGCTCAATCCCTTAAGCTTTCTTTTCCCTAAAGACCTCTGCCCTCTTCTTAGCTTTAAGACTTTAATTATTACACTGGCAAGTGTTGATATCAAGGTCAAGGTCCACAGGATTATAGCCCAGATGTTTATAATTACAACATCCCTTGCAAATGATCCCTCGTGGGTAGGTGCCATGCCACCAAAATCATGTTTCCCTAAGGTGGATCCCTAGATCTATGGCTTTGTGGTCATGCAAGGCGATTAAAAGGTGATCAGAAGACCACAGGTCTGTACTAAGTCCATCCTATGATGACCGTGATCCAATGTTTTAAATGTGTGGTAATTCGAGCAATGATCTCAGGCTTCTAGTCTTGGTGAGAAAGAATGGATTTGGAAGTTCCAGTAAATCAAACGAGGTAACCCATCAGCAGCTCCTCAGGGCCTCTCTCTGGTAATCTGGCTCAGAGCTGACCCCCAGCTTTGGCGCTGGGGCAGGCTAAGGGTGGCAGAGTGGCTACATTTACCTCTTTAATGTGCAGAAAGTCCTTGGCATCAAAGGAGATGGCTGTGCTTGGGACAGGCACATCCTCGTCCAGGGCACCACAGTAGCTCACGTTCGTCTTCACAGCAAAGGCTACAGGCTTGGACTGGGCACAGCACCGTGGGATAAGGATGGAGGGAGGGAGACAGAGGAGGGTTTTTCATATTGACATGTAGTGTTACAGTAAGATAACTGGTAGTACCAGGCAGTAGGGGAAGTCACTCTTCAAAGGGGGACCTGAAATGGGTTTCACATCCTCGGGCAGCACTGAGGCATTTGCAGACTGGACACTGAAAATGACAGTCAAATTTCCAACACCCCACACAAAAAATGTGCCTTGAAGGACTGAGAATGAATGGAAATGTGGGAAGGGCTGCCTGCTTTGCCCTCTAGTCATAAAACTTGTTTGCTATTTTAAATGATAACAGACATTCCCACCCTCCCGATACAGGAAACATGTGCTGGGTCTTAAATAAAAAGGTTATTGTGGTGGTGTGGGTGGTGAGCTGGATCTCAAAACCTGTGGGATCCCATTCAGTAGAATACCTTATCTTGCCAGGGAGAAAAAAGGCCAGCCGGGGGCACACAGGAAGGGCAGAGCGGCTCACACATCACCTACTCCCTACCTAACAGAAGTTGGTTCTGAAAGTCTTTTTGGACCAAATGCTCTCAGAAGGGTGCAGCCTGGCCGAGGTTAAGCAAACAACCAGCCTACACTAATGGTATTGCACTGACTTCTGCATGACCACATGGCCCCAAAACAGACTCTGAAAGAAAACTAGAAAAAAAATTAGCCGCAAATGAGTATACAAGGTTCATGCAGTCCTAGGCTGATTCATGCTGTGAACATGGTCAGGGAGCAACATTTGAGGTAGGACCCGAGTTCAAGTCCCACTGATGACTCTTCACAGGCACTATCCAAAAGCCCCTTATGCCAACCTAACACAGGCACGGCAGGTGTTGGAGCAAAAGAAGGTACCTCATTACCATTGTCATTCTCCTCTTTTAAAAATTTACTGTCGTGCATAAGATTTCATTGGGCAAAAGGAGTCTGTGCTAAAAAATAAAAAAGTAATTTAAAAGACACAGAATGGGAGAGCTCTAGTGGCTCCTCTCACTCTGACAGTCAGAAATGCACTGTATTGCCTCCTGCAGGTGCAGGGGCTACTGGGGGTTCTCTCCCTGTAGAGTGTCTGCAGGTCTATTTTGGCAATGCCCTTGCTGCTCCTCTGCGCTGCAATGCGAGTACTGTTTCACAGTTCTGACCTTCACATTGAACTTGAGGTGGGAGACTGAAACCAAGAGTGAGGAGACCCATGGAACAATAGTGCCCGTGTGGCCTGCAGCAAAGGCCAATGTCACAGAAGAGGTGGGGTGAGCTCAAACCTTAGCAGGCTCCTGCCAGCACTGGGTGTGGCCAGCCTGATACTGGCGACAACTACTAGGTTGGAAGATGACCAAAAAATTCATCCCCAAACCAAACACAAAAAGGTGAGCTGTCTGTGTCCCAGGTAATGGCCCCCTGGGAATGTCAATAAACCTCTCTTAAGGGAGAATGGGTCAAAAAGCCTTGCTGTCTGGTGCCTGCTCAGGATGATTATAAAGTGATTTTTTTTTTTTCCAGAGAAATCTGAGGCAGGGAAGAGAGCTGATTGACATTCCACTTTGGAACCAAAGAGGGGTAAGAAGGTCACCTTTGCTCTCTCAAGCTGGATAGCCGCTTGCTGCTCTCTCTCCTGCCGAATCGCTTCCCTGTCTTCTTCCAAAGAGACATCGGAGTCCGACGGCCTGCTCGTGTAGGAATCCGCTGAACCCTGGAAAGGGAAACCCAGAGTGGTTTAGCTGAGGCAGCGAAAAGCTTCCTTAAACTGTCCCACTCATAACGCCATCCAGAAGCGGGTTCTTTTCATTTGCATAGATTTCGAGGCATACACTCTGTGCCTTCCTGTGGATATAAATTTAGACAGCGGAATACAGTCAGGCATCTGAATAACTCCGAAGGTAGCAATGCTGTGAAGAAAATATTTTGACTGGATTAAGTGCTAGGAAGTAAACTGCAATGAAAATTATGTGATATTCAGCCCAAATTCCTCTTGTTTCCTGCTATCTTTATATTAAGCTCACATTCATTTGTGAAATTGAAGTTTAATTCCATTCTCTCACGTACATACGTCCAAAGAGGAAAGAGAGTCAGCCTATTACAAGGGCTAAATCCTATCTATATCTTGGGTTGCTGATGACTTATTTGCCTAGGATTTCAGAGCCAAGCAGAATCTTGCATTAGTAAAATGATTTGCCAGTTCCAATGTGAACATCACTGAACTCTCTCATTATTAAAACTTCAATCATCGTCCTACAGTGGCCATACTTGGTCACTATGGCTACTAAGCCATGCACCTTGAGGATGAAAACAAGGACATCCTCAGTTGAAGCCCACATCTAGAAAGGCCATTGGACAATATTGAGACCCAGCCTGAGTGGTGAGGCCGAGGGACTGAGGGTGCCCAGCGTTGCTGGCCGCTCGGGACGTGGAAAGAGATGAAAACTGCAGCAGCCAGTCAGAAAGTTACTTCCGGCCCCACATCCTGGATGTTGGCCTTCTGGTTACTAAAGGAACATCCTTACCACTTCCTTATGCGGGCATTACAAGTTGATATTTGCACAGATGATGACATTTACACAGCAGAGGTATTAATAGGATTGGTGTATTTGGCATATTTCATAAATGATGCACAGATTTTGAAAAGTGTAGACCTATCCACATAGCTAAAATTTGCTATTCAAAGTGAAAAAAGAATTCTAAGAATGGTTGACTGCTGACAAGGGCCTTTGAAAGTTGTTCTAAACTTAGAAATATTAAGGTTTGTTTGTTTATACATCATTGTAAATTTGCTGCCTGTAAGGACAGCTTTGTCTCTCAGTAGAAGGTGTTATTCTAGCTGGGGATATAAATGGTGTTTTCTCACCATTAAAAAAAGAAGAAGAAAAGTCCAAGCACAGATTATCCTGGCAGCCTAGAACGGTAACTCTTGGTCAGAGATTTTACGAGAGTGCCCGCCCGTAGAACCCTGGTTCTGAATTCTGTCTCTGCAACCTGATTTTGAAACTTTATGCAAGTTACTTAGATCACTCCGGACTCAGCCTCCAATCTGTACAATGGGGACGTTGACTACATCAAAGGATTAAGTGGAATAAAATACAATGTACAGCTAATATTTACTAATCTTCTGCTATTACATCAGCATGGGGCTAGGTGCTTTGCATACCTCATGGCCACAGAACCCGTATTGCAACATGGAAGCTGGGATTCAAACTCAGGCCGTCCAACCTTAGAGCCAGCTGCTCCAAACCCTACACGGGCTGCACTGGGTATGAAATATTTACTCCGGGACCTGGCCTGTAGTAGGCACACTAGCCACTCTTACCCCTCCCCAGTGCTGATATTTCTACACTGATCGTTAAAAAAAGAAATCAGAGTCTAATCATTTTCAACTCCCTTTTAATGATTATGCACAACAGCCCATCTTGAAATGTATCCATTTTTTTCTCATAGTATTTGCTGCAAAGAAAACACTGTTTTCCCCCAGTTTTATGTGGATATAATTGATATATAATGTTGCGCACCTGTTGATCTGACACACTAACATATTGCAAAATGACACACTGTGTTTAATAACTGCAATGTGTCTAAATCCAGGCACTTTACACAGTGCTTTCAAAAGTGCCCTGTACAGAGAAAGTGCATTTGCTAACCAAATTCTTCTATGCAAATCTACTGGGAAAAGCCTGGACCTATAAAATGAATAAACACACGGCAACAGTTTTATAGGTGCCTTCATTGCTTTCAAAAGCACTACCTTGAAATCCTTTAAAACAGAGTTCTCTCAGAACATCTTTTGTCCCAATTTATATATATACATAACTCACATTAATGGCCCAGAAGCCATTTCTGAGCTAGTCCTAGGTGATGCTTTGGTGAGGGGTGGTAAGTGCAATTGCCCACTGGCTGCGTGAAGACTTCGGGACCATAAAGGGATTGCGATGCAGGAGGTCAGGAAGGAGGCACTGGCTCTGTTTGGAAAACACATGCTGGGGAAGGTTAATGGCTACAGTTCTCCAGAGGGCAGGCTGCCCGCTGAAGCAGTGAGTCAACCAGCTAAAATACACAACCTACTGTTGACACTAGGAGATGGCTAATTTCCTGAACCTACCTTAACGACATTTCAAATCCTGGCATTCAATCTCCGAGCACACAAGAAGTGATTCAAGGACTCTTGCAAAATAAATTTTATCTTGAAATGTGAACAAAATTGTAAGAATTTCAAAATTACTTAAAAAGTTGTACTTTTGCCAAATATGTAAAAGCAAAAGCTTCTGGTGACTTTCCTGTTTCTAAGAATATTGGTAGAGGGAAAAATAAAGCACCATGACTTCCATTTTCATAATTACAGTATTAGATAGTCACAACGTCTACTCTGTCTTTTCTTCTTTTTTCGGTGACCTCTGTATTTCTTCGAGTTCGGAAACCATTGGTGCTATTGCCCAAGGTCCGAGGGGAAGCAGAGGGGCAGTGCCAAAAGCCCACATTTGGCCAGTGGACATGTTCTGCTGGCATGGCACAGAATTGGTTCCTTGTTATTTATTTTTATTTTGTTTTGTTTCAACTGGTTTAAAGAGATCACAGACATACCCCAGGAGAAAGGAAGAAAAAGAAAAGGTCCTCGGATATTACTACAAAGGCACAGAGAGAACAGCAGAGCCCCAGAGAAGCAAGCGGAGACTGCTTGGGAGGGACTGGAGGAAGGAGGGGGTGGGACAACACGGGCTTCATAAACTGGAGGGTCGGAGGGGGACTGCCCAGACCGAGGTTTGGTTAACTGTTTATGATCAGGAACATGGAAACGGTTAACAAGGAAATAATGCTAGATGTTAAGAGGATAGACCTGAAGATGTAAAGGTTCTAGCCCTGGCCAAAACTGGAGAATGCAGCCCCATCAGTTTTTCACTTTTCAGACTTCCATTTCATAAAAAGGGCAAAGCGTGAGCTATCTGACTTACTGAGTGAGCCAGGCCTGGGCTGTCTACACATGGGTAAGAGGCAGGCAGAGGCTAGTCCCTCACAAGTTACCTAGCAGCCACCACAGCAAGTCACATCTTAGAGTCTCCAATGAACAAACCAAATCAGGAGGAAAATGGAAACAACTGCTGAAAGGCTCTTCATAAACACATTATATAACATATATAATATACATACACCCATATATAATTTTTAAAGCCATAAACTAATGTATCCTGGTGAACATCAAGAAAAACACACATCTCTCTACTCACACCCAGCCCAGACTTTCCTTTTCCCTTTTAGTTAACACTGAGAACAGATTCCAGCCTATTCCCTTCATGAATTGTCTTAAGTGCAAAGTTTTTGAAAAGTCAATAGAAACATGGGAAAATCAGTTTACTGCTGTCCTGGAAGACGGAAAGTGATCTCAGGTCAAACAGTGGAAGGGCTTCTTCTCACACCGAGAGGGCAGGGGCATGCTGGGGGCTGGGGCTTTGCGGCCGGCAGTTTGGGGCTTGACACTGCCAGTTCTCACTGTCTGTGTATCTGTGGCAGCTTATTCTAACCCCAAGTTTCAGTCTCCTCCTGTGTGAAATGAGAATAACAATACGAACCTTGTAGAGTTTCCCAGTGTTTGGTTTGAGACAGAACATCATTTATTTTACCATCATGAGGGAAATTAGGAAAGCCCAGCAATTAATCTTTGATGCAGTAATTAAAGTTTTTGGCAGCTTTTCAACATTAAATTTTTGGTTGTCCTAGAGTTTTAGGATTTATATCTTTTTTTCCCCTTAAATAGCTTTATTGAGGTATAATTTACATACCATAAAATTCACACATTTTCAATGAACAATTCAACGGTTTTAATAAATTTACAAAACACAATTCACAGCACAGTCTAATGTTAGAATATTTCTATCACCTCATAAGAAACCTTGTACCCGTTTGTAGCCGCTCTTCAATCCCGTCACTCAACCCAGGTATCCACTTACTTATCTTGTCCTTTTAAACTAAAATACACTTTCTCTTCTTATGAGTAATTTTACAATTTAGATATGTCGTTAAATTTGAGCAGAAGGAAGAATTTACAAATGTTTGGCTTCAAAATGAGTAACTACTAGAACAGAACCTTGTTTTTGTTGAACTTTTGGGCTGCAACCAGTTTTGGGCTGTCAACCAGTCTGGGATTCCCACTTCCTAGCTTGGCCACACATCCACTGGACACTGGCCATCTGTCAGGTTCCACAATGGCCGCTATGTGAGCAGAGGTCCACTTAACTTTTCTGAGACTCTTTCCTCATCTGCAAAATGGAAATGAAACCCTTCAGGGTTGTTTTGGAGAATCAGTAGACACCACAGGACAATGGTGTACTGCGTAATAATGACACTTCTTAAACCAGTGCTGTCCAACCTTCTGCAGGAATGGATGAGCTCTGTGTGGGTGCTGTTCAATATGGCAGCCACTAGCCACACATGGTTATAGAGCACTAGCAATGTGACTAGTGAGAACGAATAACTGAATTGCTCATTTAATTTTTAAATGTTTAGAACTTTATTTCACGTTAATTTAAATTTAAATACCTATGTGTAACTAGTGGCTACCATATTGCACTGTGCAGTAGTAGACACTCCGAATGTCAGTTTCGCTTCCAGATCAGACAAGTGAATGTGAAACTTGGTGTCAATTTGGTATTCTAATGATTGCACTAAGTGGACTGGGTGACAGCAGAATGTCCACAGAAATCTATCGCTTCCAAAGGATTTGAGCTTGTTTCTCTCCACTGAGCTGGTGATAACTTGACAATGCACTTTTTCCACACTGCAGAAGGAACAAATTTTTCCCAGGGGAGGCAGGTAAGGAGTCCACTCAGGAGGCTGCCCTAGGCAAAAACGTCTTGCAGGCAACATTTATTTTGACAGGTCAATCCCTTGCTTTCTTGCTGATGATTTTTTCTCCTTCACTCCCCTTCACCAAACTTGTCCAGAGCTCTTTGCTAGGGCACCCAGGCTAGCAGGGTCCAGGCTGTGCCTCCAAGTACACATGCTTGAGCAGTGTCTGGCACCCAGGAGCACCGCACTCTTGTTGAAAGACAGATAATCTCATTCCCATCAAAATCTATGTATTGTTTGTTCCATGATTTTAAGTTCTTCTATGGTGGTTGGTTAAGTGACCACAGTTTATGATTACTGAGTGTGATGTTAATTGTCAGCAATCCCAACCCTGTAACATGAGATTTTTTTTAAGAGTTGTGGTCTTCAATGCCTTAATCCAGAGCTCTGGGTGATGCCCACATTCCCAGCATTTAGGCAGAACAGGGCACTTTTGAAATTATACCTAAGAGATGACAATTTAACTTTGCCCTAAGGTATTTGTACCATTTCTTGTAAGTAGGAGGTTTTCAAAAATGTTGGTTGAAAGAAAAAGGCCAGCTCTGTAGCCCACTTTTATTAGACAGGAAACCTAAAGTTCAGCCTCAGTCACTAACTGAACTAAGCTTTGTTGTTAGGCTTCAAACAGTCCAGGGCAGCAAAGGAGTATGTTCAGAAAAGTTTGTAAAGCGAGGGGGAAGAAAATGAACACTTACTCATCGCCTGCTTTATGTGAATCACTAATTATCACATCAACCCTGTGAGGGAGGTTATGACTGTCCCCATTTTACAGATGGAGCATCTGAGGCTCATGCAGTAAGAACGTCTGTGTGCCCCTATCCTGGCGTGTTGTACAGGGGCAGCAGTACAGCTAGAATCTTTTTAAAAAGTTCCTCTACAAAATCTGATACACAAACATGAGTATGTCAAACATTTTACCTGCCTTCAATAAAACAACATGACACTCTGCAATATTTTGTTAACATTGCCCATACACCAACATTTCACTAATTTGAAATGATAGATTTAGGGAAGGAACTGGGAATCTGAGATCATGGAAAGTGACTTGCAGACTACTTTTCCAAGGACCTGTTTTCAGCTCTGGCTGGATGGCACGGCTTGTTGGAGAATCATCCTGTGCACCAAAAGGTTGTGGGTTCAATTCCCAGTTGGGACGCATACAGAAAGCAACCTGTCGATGTTTCTCTCTCCCTCTCTTTCTCTCGCCCCACTTTTCTCTCTCTAAAATCAATAAACATACCCTTGGGTGAGAATTTAAAAAAATGAGAAGACATGTTCTGATTCTGACTCCACATGGTGTCTCCAGATTATCAAGGTTTTAGTCCGCAGATTTCTTTGAGCTTCTGCTTCAAAGATAAGATTTTACTCAGCCTTTTAGTTATTGGTGGGAGATTCTAAGGTACCCTGGAGAGTTTTCTTTTTCTCATAAGTAATAACTCCTCAAATTGTGTTTATACTACTTATATACAAATTATTTTTCATAATCAAATTATAATTATGTAGAAAAGTATAGTTAAAAACACTACAGGCTTTATCTGAATTATCTCATTAGTGGAATCCACATTAATGGGTTCCACTATAACTGTTTTATATAATTTATTTCAAGGGAAGTAGCCCTTAGAAAACTGAGCCAACCTTACCTCTCTTGTTATGGTGACTAGGTTAGCAATTTCTGTAACAGCCTGATTCCAGACAGCTATTTCTTTCCAGCTGTATCTCCATTAATGGGTCTTTAAAGGAGACCTATTAAAGGAAATACAATAACAGCAGAAGAATTTTAACGGACCTCATAGTACAAAGAGGGAGGTGACATTTGCATGGTGGCAGATGTTTGCCAGAATTAGTGAGGGTCACCACATTGTAAGGTGATCACAATACAGTGATTAGACTTTCACAGCCCCTAACTCACTACACCTAAAGCTAATATAACTAATATATACTGTATACCAACTATGCTTTTAAAAAAGAGGGAGGGAGAGAGGTGACAAAACAGCCCACATGGAGATGCAAGGGAAACCTGGGTCAGCCATGGCCACCGAGGCCCCTGGGAAACAGAAGTGGAAATGGAGGCTAGAGCGGGTTTGCAGTGACAGCAGTGGTGACAGTGGTGACAGGGGCAGATCCCTTTCACATCCAGTTACTATTTGAACTGCAATTTCATAATACTGGGGGTGAACAGAACACGAAGATTACTTTACATAGATGCTATCTGGCAAACCTGCTTTAATAATCCGTGCATCATACTGAACGAGTATATAAGATGGGCTACGTCAATGAACACAGTTAGCAATAAATCAGAACCCTTCTGTGAGACTAAAGGCTAACAGTGTTTTTGCATGTAGTAAGAACTTTATCCTCTTGGTAAGAATGGTGCGATCCTGGAGCTCACTCTCCTACCGGGAAAGGAAAAGTGACCAATTCCTAGGAGGAGGTGTCCTCCAGCACTCAAGCTTTACTCTGCACGGGCCACAGAATAACATCACGGGACACTGAGCAGCCACCCAGGGAACCAGCACTGCCTGGTTGAAACTCAGTGAGAGCTTCTGACCAATCCATGTGACACGGGTGGGTGCCTGGGTGGCCACACCTGGTTGGCACCTTGTAAGCATTAGCCAAGGCACAAGGTCTTCTTTCAAGGACTGCAGCTCCAGCTGCACTGATTCTAGTCTCAGCAGGGATGTTAAGGAAATGACAGTGTTTGCTCAGGAAATCTTGAATGTGCTGCTTGTAGATGCAAGGCTGCCTGAAGATGAGGCAGCTACCAGTTTCTTGTGAATGTGAACTCTGATGACCTTCAAGAAAAGTAACTGACTGAGAAGTGGCCCATTCTCACACTCCCCCAGGGGGCTTACAAAGCAGCCCACACACACTGCTTTTACGTTGTGGTCCTTTTTCTTGAGCGTCGTAGTGGAGATATGATAATAGTAAATATGTTTCTTCTCAATACAATTTCAAGCAATCACTTTACCTTAGAAAAATAAGAAAAGACTTTTCCTTCTGGCATATAAAAGGAGGAATTACATAGGGTTAGTTTAACAGAGAACAAGAAAGTATGGAAAGGATTTGAACCACTCCTGTATCATTTCTGTAGCCTCAGAAGCTGATGAAACATCATCTTTAATTCTTTGAAAATAATTTTTATTTAAAGTTTCTCATTGCGGGGATGTGTGCTGACAGTTCAGAGAGTCCAGGTGTGTCATCAAGAACAGAAAGGCGTCCCCAGAGACAGCTGCAGAGATAATGGAAGCCCAAGCAAAGCATCTGCTGCATTACAGGCGGAGTTAATGTCTTATCAACTTCCATTGAGAACAAAGCTTTGCACCTTATGCACACACAGAATGTTTGTTCTCTAGGTGAGAGCCATGCCTGGCCCTAGTTATCTCCAAAGAAGAAGGAATTCTCTGCAGCTTAAAGTCACCAAACCTGTCTTTAGGCTGTTGTGTCCCTTACACATTCACTATCCATCCTTAATTCTTCAGGGCCTTGATCCCAACTGCACAGGACCCAGCCCTCCCCAACAGCATGGACTGCTCCCCGTCTGCAATTGGAAGGGCCAGAGCCCATGCCCTGACCCGAGGCAGTGCGCTTTCCTCCCTAGTGGGTTTCCAAGTGGGAGGAGCTGAAACCAAGGCTTGTTTTTGGACTCCTTTTTAATAATTCTGTGTTAGAACTCACTAGATTAGAAGAAAAGCACTTAGTTCAGCCTTTGGAACTAAAAAATGAGGCTTTAATTGGAATAAAACAGTACTTTACAGATGTTATCTAATTTGGTCATCATAAAAACTTTAAGAGGTAGTGTTTGTTATCCACACTGAAGTAAACAAGGCTGGGAGACACCAATAATATGCCTGAGGTCATGCAACAAGTGAAATGTGGTGATCTCATATGATTTGACTGACTCTAAAGTCCTTGCCAACAGCTGATCACTTAGCCCAGAAGAGGTGCTGGCAAGGCCATTCTGGATGAGCAGATGACAAAAGCTGGAGGCACAAAGAAAGTAGTATCAACCTCTCTCCCCGATCCACCCCACACTGTCTCTCTCCTTCTCTCTCTCCCTCTCTCTCTCTCTCTCTCTTTGTATTTAGATTGAACTGACAATTACTGAGTGTGCTGTGTTCTCTCATTCATTTGATTTCTCTCCAAAGCTCTTTTGAGACCTTACAGATAGGTCAAGCCACATGCCCTAAGTCACCCAGTCACAAACTGATGAAGCCAAGATTTGTGTTTGTGGCAAGAGCATCTCCTGAATGATGTCAAAGATTCTTAAAGATGTCTTCATAGTGCCAGAAATTAGGTCTTCAAGTACTTGGCGATGCACTTGAACTGACATGAAAATACATACAATCAACTATTGCTAAGGATGTGACTATCAAGCTTGCAGATTTTTTCTTCCATTCTTTCAGTCTATCCATTAGCTCATTAACACATCCTCAGTGGTCAGACAGGAGATCCACATCTGCTCATTTCTTGTTATTATTGTTGTTAGAAACTTTGGACCACACAAACAAAAAAAGATATAAAATTATTGATTAGAATGTGTCTGGGGGAGATACAATGATATATTCTAGTCATCTTTATTTTTCATTAGGAAATGTAAGGAGGAAGAATAATTAATCATTTGAGATCTAGAGCCAAATACTCAGTTCAGTATTGGGCTTTGAAGCTAGAATGCCTAGGTTGCAATCCTAAGGCTGCCACTCACTAGGTGTTTGCTTTCGGGCAAGGCAATCTTTCTACGCTCAGTTTCTTTTCTGAAAAGGAGGATATTAACTTATGAAACTGCTGTGAAGATTATGTACTCAGGGCAAACAGTGTACGCACTCAGCAGTGGAATTACTCAGTACACTTAGCAAGTACACTTCACTTGATGGATTTATCCTGGCCTCTTGGTTCTTGGATGAGCCCAGTTGGCTCTTTTTAACTCCTCCCTTAAAAATGGATAAAATGTGGCCCTGATTGGTGTCGCTCCGTTGGTTGGGCATCATCCCACAAAGCATATAGTGGCTGGTTCAATTCCTGGTCAGGGCACATGCCTGGGTTGTGGGTTTGGTCACTGGTCGGAGCTTGTACAAGAGATAACTAACTGATCTATGTTTCTCTCTCACATCAACGTTTCTCTCCCTCTTCCGTCCCCTCTCTCTAAGAATAAATAAATAAATCTTTAAAAAATGAATAGAATGTAAAGCTTCAATTAATCAGGGTGAAGAGGAATTAAAGGCTCTAGTAAGAACTTTGATAGGAATAGTTAAAGGTATTCGCTAAAATGAAATTTATAAATCAGATTGGCATTATTCCTTCCTGTTTTTTTCTGCCTGCAAAAGCTGTGTTTACTCAGGAGGCATTCCTTCTCCGGGAATAACCTGGAGATGATCAGTTTTGTTTTTTTCAGAGAGCTGCATAAATAAAACTGCTGTCCTGCGATAGTGGTGCTGACTCACTCTCTGAGCTGCTTGGCAGCTCCAAGTCACATGCCCATTAGCCCAGATTGATGTGGGAGCCTCCTCTCCAGGCTCCAGGCACCCTGTTGGGATGGCCAGGGCTTGGGGTGGTCATCGGTCACATGGCACTGTCTTGTCCTCTCCTACCCAACCCACTTCCCAGGTTTCCAGGCTGGCCCTAACAATAGAACCAACCAGTCCCATCAAGACTTCTGGAGTCTGAAATGGGTTCAAAGTCATGCCTGAGAGATGAGACTGTCTTTTCTCTTCCAAAAGCAGAATAGGAGATCTCTGGCCACAGAGTATGCCCTTATGTCATTTCAAAGAGGAAAATAGGATAGCCGTTGCTTTACGTAGCTAAGTTTCCCCCCCCCCCATCTTCTTGCTCTTTTTGCTTCCTGGAAATACATGCTTAAAATATTTTTTTTAAACTCCCACTTTAAAGCTCGGGTAAATTTATTAAAATAGGTTTTGTTATCACTCTGCATCTTGATAGGTAAGAAAAAATTCACAAGCCATATACACATATAATTTAAATGGCTGGATATGAAATAAATTAACAAATGTTTGAGTACCATGGTCCTACAGTCTCCATTGTTAGGTATGATGATGGTTGTAGGGCACACCATAAGTCCAGGGGAAGGCAAGAGCCTGAGGGAAGGAAAATAAGTTCATACCAACACATTAGAGACATGATGTCCATTCCCTGGGAAAGCTTCCTTCTCATTGGGCCCACGCTGAAAGCTCTTCTCCTCCCCCCAGTATTTCAGAGGACATAAAACTCCCTCCACGCTGTGGCAACAAAGCTCGGGGAGACCCACAGTGCAGAAGTGGGCCACCCTGAAAAGCGCAGCCAGCACCGGGTGCTCCTAGCTCTCTAGTGTGGTGTGCAACTGCGCTCTGGGTTGTGGGAACAGGAGAGACAAGGCCGAGAGACTCTGCTTAGGGAGATGTGGCACTTTAATAGAGAATTCGGGCAAATATAGACACAAACACTAAGATTTACACTAAACACTAACAACAGGCAGAGAATTAAAAGGCTTCACATGAGGAAGGTACAGTCCAGTGGAGGGGGCCTGAGAAAGAGCACCAGACCAGTCAGCAGTGCTGCACAAGGGCTCTGGAAAGATGGGGGCCCAGGGACATTTCCCTCCTGTTCCTCAGGGCGAGGGTGCCACCAACACCCGATGACAGGGACCAGAAGCTAATATTCAACAGCCCTGCAGAGTCTGTGCGGCTTGCTGCATGCACAATGTGAAATAATGCTTAACTGCCTGATCCTAACTCCACGGTTCGGTTTTAGTTATTCATCTAAGCACTTGATTGTCTTTATGAAGTTCCATATATATACGAACCATGTGAATCTAACTGAGGCAATTACCAGGTTCTGTGTAGCCAAGAGGACTGAGCAGGTAAGTGAGCCTCCATGCACAAACCACAGTCGGGGGTGCCCAAGATGCCAGCCACATCCAGGTGTCTACCATCCAATATGAGATTCAAAATGACAAACACCTGTTGAGAATGTATGAGACTGCGCTAAGTGCAACAGCAGGCACAGAAATGAGTAAGACATGGTCACCGCTAACAGGGGCTCAAACCTGGTAAGGCAGACAGTTATGCAAATCACCACATTATGAAGAGCATGAGAAGTGCCGCAACAAAAATACAAGACAGGAGAGAACAGGAGAGAACAGATTACCTGTCTGGCGATTCTGTTTGGGGGAGCACAGGATCTCTGGGAGAAGATGGGAGTGGGAGTTAGGCAGGGTCAGGACAGGACAGCAGGGCCACGAGGCAGGAAAATAAAGGAGATGTTTGGAGAATGATGGAATTTGGCGACTCTGCAGTCACTGCTGGGGTGGGAGCTGCTTCGATGCCAAAGACAGAAAAGGAATGGGTGTTGCCTTTAAAGGTCTGCACTGAAGTTGAGCAGATGAAATATGTGCTCATGAAACACAGTGGTCCAGTGCTAGAGCTGCGTTATTTAACAGAGAAAGCAATTAGGGCTACTGCCCTTGCAGTTGCAACATGGCGAGGTCAGTCTGAAGTGGCTGAGCCACATGAGCTGCACGGAGAAGGCCGCGTTAGAGCTTCATCTGGACAACTGACTCGGGTCAGAGATGTTGCTAGGTATTTCAAGAAAAGGCAGGGGCAGTGTGAACACAGACAGGCAAGAAAGTAGCGCCTTGCCGGACGGGTTGGGGAATGAGAAGTCCAGAGGCTCATGTGGAGGAGGAGCTGGAAATAAAATCGTCGAGTGGAATAAATGCAGAACCTAACAAGCCAGGAAAGCCACGAGGAGGGTCCGCAGCCCTCTGGCTGTGGGGAGATGGGACGCTGCACGTGGGTGGGCGAGTTTCAGACGAAGAGGCAGCAAAAGAGGATCCCCCAGGGAGAGTGAAGCACGGGTCAGAGACACTGACGGGGAGGCGGAAAGGACAATGGCAGTGAGGAGAGGGAGGCAGAGGCAAACCAGAAATACATTTCAAAGGACATATTCTAAAAATGGTTGACAGGACACAGGAGATACAGACAGCTTACTGTTTAGTATGTGCTGGGCACTGTATCAAAGACTAACTAATGTGATATAGGAGGTAAAAGAAGATCCCTTAGTTGAATCATTTTCAACTTGAAGACAAGTAGTTTTCAGTTTGTTTGTTTTTTTAATATGTGAAATCTATCAACAAACTCTCAGCATTTTATCCATCTTCTGTTCAGCAGAGATAAGGAGAAATAAAAGTCAAGAGATGGTAAGACAGACAATGTAGTCAAGCTGGGAACGTTTCAACATCTCTGGAGTTCTTTAACAAGTCCAGCAAATCCTCAGTATTAACTTCACATTTTGTGAAAAGGTTCTTCACCGACTTAAGCTCCGCCGCTTGAAGGCAATACTATCTACAATAATGCAAAATTAAAATTAGTAAATAATCCTTCCTACTAGGAAACATCACAAAGGATTTAAAAAAGGACTGTGGATTGAATTTTGAACATTGCTATCAAAATGTGGTCCGGTACTTGTTCCAGAAATTATTTATAACCAAAGACGACATAAAAACTGACAATGACAGGCAAGCAAAATGCCTCACTGGGCAGGGTTTGGGGCCAGTATTGATTTTGAGAAAAGAATCTGAGAAACAAACATTTCCCATTTTAAGCAATCACTGCTTTACTGAACAAATTCCAGGGAACTTGGTTTTATTGCAAATTCTATTACTCCATTACAAAATTGAAACTACAATAGAATTTATCAGCATTCAGCATGAAGTGCTATAAAGATGCTGAATATGAAGAGGAAATGAAGCTTACACTGAGACAACACCCAGACTTTACCAAAAGCCAAATCACTACACATGTTGTCAAAAAGCAGGCCCCATGAGAGTTAAGGACGGGCAGCTGAAGTTGGCAGCATTCCTCTTGGTGGGCAACGCTATCCCTGGCCTGTTCGTGGAAAGTCAGTTAAGCTCACAGGAAAACCACAGCAGGAACGCCCCACGGACGCCCGGGCAAAGTCCCCCAACCCACAGCACTTCTCAACACACGGGCGGCTGGCTACAATCAGCTGCTTCCTCGGATGCCTAAATGAAGGAGGGTTCTTCACAAATATGGAACCTTGTGTTCTCAATAATAAAAATTAAGTCACTGCCTGTCCTGAGATATGTCCTCCCTATGGACAATGAGAAGCCTATAATTGATTATATTTTGTTGTTTGCTTCAGCCACCAGGAAGCTCAGAGCTAAGTTCTAACTTCCCTCTTGGTATAGAACTCTTATCTCAATTTATGTTTTCCATGACTCCGATCTTTTGCTTGTTACTAACCGTTTGGGGGGGCTATTACATATTTTGAGGTGTTTTTGAAGTCACCTCAAAATTGCTGCTGGATGAGGTGCAAGTCCTCATCCAGAAATTAAAAAAAACAATAAATTTCATCAAATTGTATCCCACCATTTGTGATAAGTGAAAGTTTCCCCTGTTTTCTTTAGAAATGTACACAGATAGTTCTTCTAAGTCCTTGGTTGCTGTTATCAGGTTAAAAAAAAATTAACGGTCTCTTTTTTCAGACAGGTTTTCAAACCCTCTCTTGCTGTCTGCCCAGGTCCCTGCTAACCACTGGGAGGTTTCCAAATAAGAAATTAAGTAGTGTACTGTGCCACTCGTTAGCCTGGTTCTGCCCCTGAACACTGAGTTTGTGACTTATTCAGTATGTTTCTTTGTATTATTTACTAAGATTGGGTATAAACATGTACTGAATCAACTCAAAACCTTTGTCCCATTGAAGTATTCTTTATTTAATCAACATCAAACTAGAACAAAAATAAGAAAATGTCTGTTCATCGACTTGGAAAAGAAGAACAAAACTGGGAGCAACATTATTAAAATGATATTCTAAACTGTCCCCGACAACACCAGGCTCATCTTTCACCATTCCCCTCCAACGCGCTCAGGTCACAATACCCGCCTCCAGTTTTTCCACACCTGTTTAAGTCTCAGTGCGTGGCATGTAGCACGCCCTCAGGGAACACTTGTAGGACAGGACAGGGAGGCTCTGATGCCTCCCTGCCCTTGGCCAGGGTGTGGACCCTTATTTGAAAAGCCTCTTTTCCCCTGTCCACGTGGCACACTGCATTCCATCCATCCACTGTTTCATAATTTGTATGTGTAGTTGTTCTATCTTTCTGAGAGTAAGTACTCAGGGCAGGTACTGCATCTTTTCATCTTGGTGCCCCAAATATGGGCTTGGCCCACGTTGGTGTATGATAAATATTGGTAGGTAGGTCGGTAGGTAGGAGGTAAGTAGGCAGGTAGGAAAAGAGGAAGGGTGGGAGCCAGAGAGGAAGGCAAGGACAAATATTTCTTTGCATTGCTCTTTAAAAATGAATGTGTGGCATTTTACTAGCCACTCAACTACTGAGTTGCATTCAGTGGAGAAAAATGCTTGCCTCCAATTTTTCAAAACCACTACAAAAGCAGACTGAATTTCATGTTCCACTGAATCTATCCATTTATGATTAATTGGGTAGTTAGGCACTTACAATAACATGTGCAGCTGGGAATTCCTCCAGCTGTCATTAATTTTTACTAAAGATTCAAATCCTCAGTATTTATCTGCTGAAATGGAGCCACTGTTACTCCTTAGCCAATCAAAATTGAGCAATAAAGTCTGCCATTAATGACAAACAGTTGAGTAATTTACAAAAGCTACAAGTAGGCTAACTCCAGTTGCCCTGTTGGTTACTGTCATATAAGTATGATGCCATTCAATCTCCTGTTATCTCCTGTTTTCTTCTACTAACAGGGTTTAAAAAAATCCAGATACTTCTGGTCAAGATGGAGGCATAGGTGGACGCACCTTACCTCCACGCACAACCATGATAGGGACAATAACAATTTAGAAACAGAATAACAACCAGAACTGACAGAAAGTTTATCTGAATAGAAGTCGGACAACCAAGAAATTGAATTAGACTCATGTATCCAGACTGGGAGGAGGGGCAGAGATGAGCAGCCAGGAGTGGGTCGTGGCGCAGAGAGCCGTGGAACCAGGCATGTAAGGCACCCAGGGGTGAGTAAGGCACCCAGAGCACACAAGACCACAGCGGGTGGACCCTGAGTACGCAGGCGGCAGCTGGCAGATCCTGGCCCAGGGGTGGCAACTGGCAACCGGCAGACCCAGTGAGGTGGCGATTGCAAAGCAAGGCAGTGCGCCCAACCCAGGATCACAGTGCTGGGAAACAGAGCCTCGGGACACTGATTGAGGTCACCTGTGAAAGTTGAGGCACACGGAGTGACACCCAGCCTCACAGGGGAGGTTCCTGGAGGGTCCCACGGCATGCACAAGCCCACCCACATGGGAATTGGCACCAGAGGGACCCAGTTTGCTTGGGGAAAACAGCAGAGGGGACTGAGGTCCCACGGAGAACTGAGCAACCACCATTGTTCCCTCTGGACCCTGCCCCCACATACAACATCACAACCAAGCGACTGGGGTGCTGGGCCCTGGTGAACACCTAAGGCTCCGCCCCTCACTGTAACAGGTGAGACCAGACTAAAAAAAAAGAGAGAGAGAGAGAGAGAGAGATGGCTCAAACAGAAGAACAAATCAAACCCCAGAACCCATCCTTTTAAGCAACTGAGAGATAACTAACCTATCAGATGCACAGTTCAAAACAATGGTGATCAGGATGTTCACAGAATTGGTTGATTTTGGTCACAAATTAGATGAACAAATGCAGGCTATGATAAGAGAAATAAAGGAAAATGCACAGGGAACCAATAGTAATGGGAAAGAAACTGGGACTCAAAACAGTAGAGTGGACCAAAAGGAAGAAAGAAACAACCAAACAGGAAAGAATGGAGAAATATGAATTCAAAAAAATGAGGAGAAGCTTAAGAGCCTCCAGGACATCTTTAAACGTTCCAACATCCAAATTATAGGGGTACCAGAAGGAGAAGAGGAAGAGCAACAGATTGAAGACTTATTTGAACAAATAATAAAGAACTTCCCCATTCTGGCAAAGGAAATAGACTTCCAGGAAGTTCAGGAAGCTCAGAGAGTCACAAAGAAGTTGGACCCAAGAAGGAACACACCAAGGCACATCATAATTACATTACCCAAGACTAAAATGAAGGAGAGAATCCTAGAAGCAGCAAGAGATAAGGAGACAGTTACCTACAAAGGACTTCCCATAAGACTGTCAGCTGATTTCTCAAAAGAGACCTTACAGGCAAGAAGGGGATGGAATGAAGTATTTGAAGTTATGAAAGGCAAGGACCTACATCCAAGATTTCTCTATCCAGCAAAGTTTTCATTTAGAATGGAAGGGCAGATAAAGTGCTTCTCAGATAAGGTCAAGTTAAAGGAGTTCATCATCACCAAGCCCTTATTTTATGAAATGTTAAAGGGACTTATCTAAGAAAAGAAGATAAAAAAAACATGTATAGTAAAATGACAGTAAACTCACAATTATTAACAACCACACCTAAAACAAAACCAAAAGAAACTAAGCAAACAACTAGTACAGGAACAGAACCACAGAAAGGGAGATCACATGGAGGGTTAGCAACAGGGGAGTGGGAGGAGGAGAGAATAGGAAAGGGTACAGAGAATAAGTAGCATAGATGGTAGGTAGAAAATAGACAGGAGGAGGGCAAGAATAGTATGGGAAATGTAGAAGCTAAAGAACTTATGACACATGGACATGAACTAAAGGGGGGAATGTGGGTGGGAGAGGGTGTACAGGGTGGAGGGGAGTGAAGGGGGGAAATGGGACAACTGTAATAGCATAATCAATCAAATATATTAAAAAAAAATCCAGATACATCCCATAAATCAGTGAACCCTGAGACACTCAACATAAAGACATCTTAACAACTGAAACTGAAATTGAAAGCCTTTCTTTGGCCTTTGGAAAGGTTCATTTTGCTAGGTTGGGCGAGAGGAACTACACTTGAAAGCTATGCAATATCTGGCAATAAAACATTCTAAAATGTAATGCAGACTTTCCCAAAATGAAGAACTAGAATACTATCATTTCCCCTCATAGTATGCAATCAAATAATGAAGTTGGAACATGATCCAGCTCGTTTTGGCTGTCAGCTTCTCAGCATGGTTCAAGTGCGTGCCAGGGTACTGTGCTATGAAATGTAATACAGGCCTGCAGATTAACCTAAAATATTCAACCTATTCTCCAAAGGAGGAAAGAAAAAGCTAGGCCACCATGCCCAGACGTTTCCTTCCCTAAAACTGGGGTTCTCACCAGCCAGTTGCTTGTCACCCATTGTCACTCCATTTGCTGATACATGGCATTGTTCATTTACAATTTCTTATGTGCTACAGATAATGTGCACTGCATGTTAGTCCCATCTAACACACATTTTCCATATGTGCACTCATCTTTCAAGCTGACAATCCAACTCTGTCTGCAGCAGAAAAGAACAATTCATAAGCTTAAGAAATGAATAATTTGATTGTCTAAGCCACATGTTTTCAGATCGTGGGTAGATGATTCACTCTCTTTAATTTAGGTCCCTAAGGAAATGAATAATATTACAAAATGGACACAAATATGTATATGAGTGTGTGTATGTATATGTGTGTGTGTGTATGTGCGTGCGTGTGTGTGTGTGTGTGTGTGTGTGTGTGTGTGTAAGTGTAATGCCTTACAGTATAGAGTGGGAATCAGGTTCAGTTTGCTTGTATCAGGGCCAGGTCTTTAACTCACAAATGGTTATTCTCCACACCTCAGAGAACATCACCAGCCTCAGCAAGGGAAGGATGACCAAGACAGGTTGGGATCTGAAGAAACTCAACAAGAGAAACCAGAGCAAGGAGAGCTAGATGTCAAAAATCATTCACTGGCCAGAAATGGAAATGTATCATTTACTGTCTAAAGCAATTTCTTAATGACACTGTTCACAAACTGAAAGAATATTCAATTTCTCACATCCAGTTCATATTCAACTCAATGGGCATAAACACTCATATAGCAACATAATCTTTAAGTAAAAAGGTGTTTAATCAAAACTCTACTTTGTTTCCTTCTAGCTCTGCATCAGCAGTAGCTACCTCACTCTCTTTCTGCACATGCACACACACACCTGCTACCAGCTACCCACTCAAAAGCCTCCAGGAATGGAAAGAATTAGCTTTTCTCTGCAAAAAGTTTAGGGGCCTTGCTATAAAGAACAAACTACTCAGATGCACTTTCATTCTTAGAAATCCTCTATTCAAATGTGGTTAATAGTGTAAAAACATTAAAAAGAAGCAACTTATCTTCTTTAAATAAGAACTTCCCGTATTTAATCATGAGTCTTTCCTTTTTTTTTTTTTTTATCCTTGCTCAAGGACATGCTCAGTGATTTTAGAGAGAAGGGAAGGGAGGAAAAGAGAGAGAGGCTCGGAGAGAAACATCGATGCAAGAGAAACATCAGTTGCTTGCCTCTCCCACACACCCTCTCCTACCCGCCTAGACCAGGGACCAAACTCACAACCTAGGCATGTGCCCTGACCAGCCTCATCACAAGTTTTTAAAATGAGAAGTAAATAAAGACATTGGTTGCCCTATGAATAACAGTCAAAGATTTATTTTTTTACTCTTTTGCTGAGGTAAAAATAACTATATATTATTATTTGTTCAAGTGGTACTCATTATTAAGCATTAGTACCTATATAACACTAAAAATAATCTGTTGTTTCCAGCTTCTGGGGCAGAGGGTACAAGCCTAAGAGTGATCATTCCATCTATAAAGCCACCAACTCCTTCCATGGAGAGAACTGCTCCTTCAGGGGTCAGCCGTATTTTCAAGAAACACATGAGCCACTGTAATTGATGGTCAACAAGGGGGAGATAAAATTGTCTGATCTTTACCTTTTGCTGTCTTACTATTTCATCTACAGACTTGCCCCACAACAGAAGGCCTGGTTGTGACGGCTCTAAGACAGGCCCCTGTCTGTCCCTCCAGTTCCACGTCTCCGTGCTCCCTGCTGTCTCCCCGCATGCTGTGCTGTGAGCTCATGCCTCTCCACTTCCCCGAATACGTCATGGAGACTCCTACCCTGATGTGTCTCTTGAACACGCTCAGCCTTCACTCCCACTCATCTAGGAAGAAGAGGTGTGCTACCTTCAGATGCTTTTCTGATCACCCTCTGTGGGCTCCCTTACCTTTCAATAAAATCGCTGTGTTGATTTGTTAACACTGCACTGTGATCTTTAGAAATAATTACTCTCTACATGTTTATTCCCCACTAGTTTGTGCACTCCTTAAAGGCAAAAAGCATGCTTTATTCAATTCTATTTCTGCCCTCATGGTTAAGCTTGCTAATTGGTTTTATAAATGTTTATCAAATGAGGGAACACATGCATGGGTAAATAATATATAGATAAGCCAAGAACAGAAGGTAAGAAAAACAGCATAAGTAAGGGAACTAACATATCAGACAAATACCAGATACTATCAGTAGGCATATAGATGAGGTATAGCCCCAACAATTAAACAATTAAAGTAGCTGTATTTTATGTCAATATTTTTTCCCTCAAATCAGGTCCTTAATATACTGAGCATCTATGAAACAGATGTAAGTATCACAAATTTTTCTAGACAAAATATGCTATCTTTTAAAATAAATTTTTTACAATAATTTTCCATTTCTTTATTTTAACTTTATGGACAGCTCAAAAAGTAGAAGTGGCCTTGGCAGAGAAGGAGCGTCAAGGGGCCGCGGAGGCAGCTGTGATTACTCCTTGGGTGTGGCAATTCTGCTTCAGGTTACCTGACTCCATCCAGCGCACCTGAAAATGCCTGTGGTGGGTGTGAGAGGGGCCTGGAGCAGAGCTGTGGCCATCTAAAATAAAGTCTTTATTTTGAAGTAATATTAGATTTACAGAAAAGTTGCAAAGGTAGTAAACAGAGGTCTCGCATCCCCTTCACTCAGTTTCCCCTAATGTGAACGTCTTACGTAACCATGAACATCTGTCCAAACGTTCAAGAAACTAACATTGCTATGTTAGATTGCTAGATTAATGAAATATCAGATGTCCCCAGTTTTCCATTAACATCCTTTTTTTCTGTTCCAGTATCCATTTCAGGACACCACATTGTGTTTAGTACATGCTTTCCAAAATCAAATTCTGACTTGATTGAAAATAAGAAAAATTGTTTCAAAGACTGAATAAAGTTCTCAGCCATTCTTCAGTTTCCTCTATCTGTCACGTGGTGGCCAGCGGCCAGCGGCCTCCTTGCCTGGTCTCAGCCAGGAAGAGCGGCAGGTGCTGTCCTGCTTCAGCCGCCAGGAACAGCTGTTCACTCGTGTGGGCTAAGAATATTTCAATCAGGTCAGCACACAGTTTCTAAATAAAAGAAACTGAGTAGAGTAGAGATGACAGCAAAGAAGACACCAGTATCAAAGAGCGTCCGGAGTTGGTTTTACAAAGGGATCACATGTGGATCAAAAGTTCTCAAATATTCTTCAAGAGGCTTTTGTCTGGAAGCTTAGCTTGGTGTGGTGAGTTAGAAAAAAAGAGCTGCAGGAGGAAAATATGGGGATGGGATGGACCTTTGCTACTGTTAAAAAAAAAACACAAAAACAGGCAGGGAGGCTGGTGAGGAAGGACACAGTGGGAAAGGGAACAAAGGCGCCAGACTTCAGCAAAGGGGCCTTTCAAGGTCCATATGGCATTAACAGCTGGAAAATAAGGAATTCATTTGCTGCTAATTTCCGTGTTCCCAGTTCTATAAGATACAGAGCATTATATTTAGGTAGAGGTGGTGAACTTGAGCACTTTGGAAAGTTTGAAAGCAGACACCATGCAGGGACTATTTTAAGGCAAGGGAAGCTAAACTTTTTGCTTGGTGACAAAGAGAGGGATTCTATTCCAGTTAGACAGTAGATTAAAGCCAATCAGGAGACCTTAACAGGCTGAACTCTGGCTAATTTCAGTGGTCCGCGCCGCAAAGGGGAGCAAAGATCCTGAAGGAAGCATGTGAGGGTTGCAGATGATGACAGATCATGACAAAGAAATTTGGATCAACTAATCTGGAGAAGGAAAGCCAAGGGAAGATTTTAAATAACATGCTTTAAGAATCAGAATGGCTTGAACTCAAGGGCTTGGGAAAAGTAATTTTGCAGTGAGGACAGAGGGAGAGAAAACACGCCTCCTTGCAGCAGGAGGATACATGTTTTTGACCAAGTCACTAAGAATTATTAGGCACAGGACTAGGTTTCTAATACAGGATATAAAATCCCATGCCTGTCTTCTCAAGTTCCCTCATAGTTTTGAGAATTTACTTAAATGAGTACAAGTTGGAGTTTCAGATAGTTTCCTATTTTTTATGAAGTCAAAAGCAAATGTGCTAACATAAAGGATTTCTGAATTTTGTGAAATTTAATGGGTTTTAAAAAGGGGAACAGGGCCCTGGCCAGGTTGCTCAGTTGGTTGAAACATAGTCCAGTACACCAAAAAAAAAAAAGAGTGAAAAAGGTAGTGTGTTTGATTCCCAATCAGGACACATACCTAGGTTGCAGGTTCGATCCCCTGTTGGGGCACAACAGATTGATGTTTCTCTCTGACACCAATGCTTTTTTTCTCTCTTTCTCTCTAAAATCCATAAACATCTCCTCAAGTGAAGATAAAAAAAGGGGGGCAGGAATTAAGGAATTATGCTTGAAAAATGACAACAAATTTAGGGCAAAAAACTTTAGGTAAGTTGTACCCTTGACTTATTTATTCCTGGGTCCTTTTTGAATGTTTACATGTCTCTAACAATGATTACATTCTCTTCCATCCCTTTTAAAGCATAGAAGACCCCCTTCTGCCTGATTTCCTGATATAACCCCTATTTGTTTTTTTTTAAGATATTATTTATTTATTTTTAGAGAGGGAAGGGAGAGGAAGAGAGAGAGAGAGAAACATCAATGTGTGGTTGCTGGGGGACATGGCCTGCAACACAGGCATGTGCCCTGACTGGGAATCGAACCTGCGATGCCTGGTTCGCAGCCTGCACTCAATCCACTGAGCTACGCCAGTCAGGGCTAACCCCTATTTGTTATAGAGAAAAACAAATAGAAATGCATGAGAGATTAAGAAAGATATAAAATAAACCAGATACTCTATATTTATATGAACACTTGAAAAATAAAAGTGCTTAAGGCATAAAATTACTCATGCTTATTTTAAAAGCTTTCTATTGAAAAAGACCTATTGTGGAGTAAAACATTCGACATAAGAATTTATTACTGGTTTTAAACTAGTTAACTAAAAAATGTTAAATCTTGATTTTAGGTGGTTGAAGGGAAGGAATTATGTATATTTACATTTACCTATGGACTACAAAGTACTTAATAATTACTCATATCCAACCATAACAACAATGAAGCCAAAATATTGGAAGTGCATACTGCTTAAAGAGCCACAAGAGGAAACATCAAATTTCTATCGTGGTGCAATGTCAAGCTTTTTAGACTATGGGCTTAGAACAGTGGTTCCCAGTTAGGGAGACTGTAACCCCCACCGGACATTTAGCAGTGTCCAGAGATCATTTTGACTATCACACTAGGTGGGTAGAGGATGCTACTGACATCTAGTGGGTAGAGGTCAGGGATGCTGCAAAACATCTCAGGATGCATTGGACAGGTTCCCATGACAATGAATTACCTGGTCCAAGATGGCAGTAGTGCTGAGGTTCAGAACTCTGGCTTATGCTATGGAAAACAGTATGGTCATTACTCAGAATATTAAACCTTAAACTGCTGTATCATCCAGCAATCCCACTTCTGAGCATATTTCCAAGAGAACTGAAACTGGGCTTTCAAAAAGATATCTTCACTTCATGTTCATTACAGCACTATTAATAATAGTCAAGATGTGCACACAACTCAAGCATCCACCAGCAGATGAATGGATAAAGAACATACGTTGTATGCAGACAGTAGAACATTACTTATCCTTAGAAAAGAAGAAAACCCTGCTATTTGCAGCAACATGAATAGACCTGGAGGACACTATGCTAAGTGAAATAAGCCAGTCACAGAAGGGCAAACACCGCATGATTCCACTTACCTGAAGCCTCTAAAATAGTCAAACTCATAAATGCAGACAGTAGGATGGCAGGGGCAGAGGCTGGTGGGGAGGGACAAAGAGGAGTCGTTGTTCAATGGCTACAACGTTTCAGTTACGTGACGTGACTAAGTCACAGCGATCTGCTTTATTACATAGTACCTGTGTTTAAAATAATCTGTATTGTGCACTTAAAAAACTGCTAAGACAGTAAGTCATGTGTTACACAGGGAAAAGATACCACAAAGGGACATATGGAAACTTTTGGAGGTGATGAGTATTTCTATTGCCCTGAGTGTGGTGACTGTTTCATGGGTATACACTTATGTCCAAATTGATCAAACGTGTACACTTAAAAAAAAAAACCCTGGCTTACAATCATCAGCTGTCCTAATGACCAACATATTTTTAATTAAGTGGATACATTTAATTAAGTGGATATATGTTTATGTTTTTCTGATTAACAGGAAACCAACTATAGCTTCACTTTTCAACATTCGTCAATAGGAAGATAGCTAGTATGTGGTGACACAAATACAATGTTAATAATTATAAATATTTTATAATATAAATAATTTGATCACACACCCCTTGAAAATCCAGAATAGGATGCAGCTTCCTCCAGTGAAAGAATGAAACTGCATGGATGAAAAGATGACTGTCAACTTGAAAGGCAGTGGGAAGACCCAGCAAGACCTGCTAGACTGAGTCTCAGTGAGTTCCCTGTTTGTGGCAGCTGCTGTAGTATTAAGAATATAAGGACTCCAAGGTGAACTCAGGTCTGGGAATGTGCTGGTAATGGGTTTAACAAAGGACTGAGGACTAAGTGACATGAAGAGCTTAGTATACTGCAAGACACAGAGCAAATGTTCAACAATATACTGGCCATAATAAAAGGAAGGATGATGACTGCCGTTGTTACTATGAATACCAAATCTGCACAAAAGGATGTTTTTATTATTTGAAAAAAATATTTCAAAGAAATAAACACTATTGTTTAACCTCAAACATCTCCCCTCCAAACACTGTCTATGTACAACTAGAAAGACACTAAAGAGAAAGCTGGCTGTAAACCTCAGTACACTGACAACTAAAGGAGGCCTTGTCTTGACTTCTCTCAACGTGGCAGAAAGAAATGTTCTGAAACAAAAGTGAAGAGGGCTCGGGGGGAGAGGGTGCTACCAGGTTCCACATTAGGAACATGAACAGTCACCCTCAATCATACGTCCTGGTTTGCTCCCTGCCAATTCATGTGCTTTGCCATTGTGGAGGCATAGCCAATGTTTTCAAGTTGCCATGAAAGCATATATTTCTTTTTTTGATACAGCATTCATGCAGCACTGATTGAAGTTTATTGTTTCATTCATTCAATCAGCAAGTACGCAGTAAGCACTCAACCACTGGCAGGGGACCGTGGGAGTTGCAAAAATCCATATGATTTCGTCTTTTCTCTCAAATTGCTCACAATAGACAAAGAGAACAATAGACTTTTGTTAGCAAGAGACAAATATGGATGGCTCCTGAGATCTGTTTCCTTCCCTTTTTCACTAGCTGAGCAGAAAGCTGGCTCAGCTCAACAGAAAATGAGCTGATACCAGCCACTGAACTTCAGAGGCCTTCTTCTAATAAGGTCACTTCCCTGACCAGAGAGCTTCCATTGTTGCACAATCACAGAGATGCGCCCTGACCGCTGACCCTATAAACACACAGTGTTCTCTACCAGGGCTGTGTATGGCGTACACAGACGTCCACGCCTGGCCTAAGCTGTGGGAGGAGAGTTCAAATGACTGTGTGCATGCCGCTACGTGTCTGCTTAGGAATTGTTCTCCAAATAAAACTCATATTATATCAGCACTATGTGGCATTCCATGCAAGGGACCTCTTGCATAAAAGTCAGAATTAGAAATGCGGGCATGTCCGGAGATGCAAATATCATGTTAACTACCTTTGTAGTTAACCAATCTGACTTTGGACAGATTTTATAAAATTTTAAATGTTTCTATTTGTACAAAATAGATTCAGATAATCATCAACTAGAGTTTTTTGAAATCAAAGGCATCTAGGAGAGATCTAGGAGAGCCGCATTAATCCCGTTCCCTGAAGTTCTGCTCACACACAGAAGGGGTGCTTTAGATCTAAGCTGACTGCAGAGTCAAGCCCTGAGAGGAGAGTCTAGAACCTTGGCCAGGTAGCCTCTGGAGGTGCGGTTCCAAGGGGGACCTGCCCAGTTCCGGACTGATCTGGGGCCACACAAGGTAAACCTTCTGTATAGTCTCTCTACTGGCCCCTATTTGGCAAAGAGGGGTGGTCAGGAATTCATGAGTAGGCTCTGGACGGAAAATGACTTCAGAGCTGGAGAGAGGCTTATATTCATCACCACAGTCATCATTGGTCATGCTCTGATCTTCAGGGTGAGGCTACTGAGACAAACGAGGTGCCCTGAGTGCAAAATGTAAGGAGGCACCCACCCTCAGGGTGGGGCAAGCGCCTACTCAGCATGTGGGTGGCCCTTGAGAGTGAGCAAGCGCCTCCTCTTACAGAGGCACCACCCTCAGGGCCTTGCAAGTAGAGGCGGGCATTTGCATACTCCAGAGAGTGAGCACCTCCTTAAGTTTTGTAGGCTATACTCCTTACTTGCCTTGTCACTCACCTTTCCCCTACTTCCTCCTTGAATTTGGTGCCCCCTTTACTTTGTACATCAGTCCTTACGCCCTCTTCGGAGAACCAGGAACTAGTAATGTACAGAGGAAACCAGAAG
This sequence comes from Tonatia bakeri, assembly GCA_004024845.1. NCBI lineage: Eukaryota > Metazoa > Chordata > Mammalia > Chiroptera > Phyllostomidae > Tonatia > Tonatia bakeri. The sequence continues at coordinate 25,045 of PVIA01006412.1, read as the reverse complement.
GGAAACAGAGGAAGACCAGATCCACCATCAAAGAAGTATATCTTAAGTGAAAGTTTTAAAAACAAAAACTACATAGACTGATTCTTTTCCCTCATAAAATTAAAAACAAGAACGCACCTTGGAAAATTTAGACAAGACAGTATCGCATTTCTAGCTAACTCATTTTTCTTCCTGTCCATGAGGAACACCCCCCAAAATCCAGCTCTAAAGCCATTTTGTAATGGCTGTGATTTCCAAATTAAACACCTTTTAATTAGCTCCTCCTATATGTTTGGTAATTCTATTATGGCAACCTATTAAGTGTCACACCAATTTAGAAATTATTAGGTGTCAGGATGTGGTTTTCCTTTGTGAATACAAATTAATAGAAATAGAACAATTGTAAAAAGCCTTTGTTTTATGTTCATTTTTCACTTTATGAGTCTGGAGTCTTTGTAGTAATCTCAGACATGGATCAGTCCCATGTAATTTAAAATTAGGTTCTCCACTTACAAACAAAGACATTCCACCTAAACATGCAACTATGATAATTGACTAGGAAACAGTGCTAAGTGGAGAGTTATGATGGGGCTTTAAGATTTTGAGGGCTGACCTTGGAATCCTCAGCTTTTGCCATTTTAAAACTGATGGAGTGGGTTTAAGAAGTTGAAAGAACTTCACAAATATCATCTTTTGGAAATAAGTTATAGTTTCATCATCTAAAAACAATGATTGTTGTAAGGTCAAATTAGATACATCAGATGGTGAATCCTGGTTTAAAACAACTTGAGTGGTAGTCAATGAGCCACACTAACCTAGTCATACCTCCTTCAGATTTATCTTCCTTCTGCAAAAAGTGATCACCAAGTCAGTGGCTTAAGCCAACACAAATTTATTATCTTACAGTTCTGGAGGTCAGAATTCCAAAATCAGTCATACTGGTCGAGAGCCAAGGTATTAGCAGGAATGCATTCCCTCGGGAGGCTCTGGGAGAGAATCTGTTTTCTTGCCTTTTCTAGCTTCCAGAGGCCACGGGATTCCTTGGCTCACAGACATCTTCCTCAATACTCAAAACAAGTATTGTCTGGTTGACTTCTCACACTGCCACACCTCTGGTGATCTCTCTTCTGACTCCTCCTTCCACTTATGAGGACCCTAATGACAACATTGGGATAGTCCACGATAATGTCATCTCAGGGCTAGCTGATAAACAACTCAATTCTCCTTTGCCATGTACCCTAACATATTCATGGCTTCTGAGGATTAGCATGTGGGAATCTCTGGGAGGCCAGCTTTCTGTCTACCAGAGGAATTTATCATAAAATTTGCCCTGGGTGAGACAGGGTTTATAAGATCCATACCATTTCAAGCATTGGATCATTGGTATGTGTGGTAAGTAAGACTCTCCTGGCAATCAGAACTGAAAAAAAAAATACAAGTCAGTTGAAAATCACAAACGCTATTTTCTTACCATTATTTTGAAACCTTTTGAACTCCATAAGTCAGTATCATAAAAAATATTGAGTTGATTTTGAAGGACCAGATCTAGTTACTGCCCAAGACTTGTTGATTTTGCCTACTATAAAAGGACTTCATGTTGGAATTTATCCACATTCAAACTTGTGAGGTCACGAGGAACACCAGGCTGTGCTAGGGACTGGTGCTTGCTCCCTCCCCAGCTGTGCAGCTCCTGGGCCCCTTTGGAAACAGCAGCCTGGGCTCTTTAAGGGCCTGTCTGAGTGAGAGACAACAGGTGGGACTGTGCTAAAATGGACAGCATGTGACCTGCCTAAAAGCATTTAAAACAATTTAAAAAAATAATAACTATTCTCAACCAAATGCAACTAAAGGTCAAATTTGGCTCCCAGGCTCTAAATTTGCTACCCCCGCTAGAGGTTATACCCATTTTGTACCTGGCTCCTGTTCCAATAGTTCCAGAGGACCCATTATCACTACTCTGCCATTACAGCTTTATCTCACTTTGCCCCTCATTTCCTTCTTGTTCTAAAAGGCTCTGACATCCCATCTTGCTTTTCTGTTTAGGTGCTGGATCGCTCACGGGTAGTCCGGATTTCAGTGCATTGCTGTCCATACTCCGAACCTCTCCTGTGCTGTGCTCCCCAGTGTCAGCATTAGGCTGGAGGACACCCATGTGGCCCCTTGCCTGAGGATGGCCGGAGCTATTCATGTGGCCTTTCAGTTGTAGCCACTAGGGGAGGGAGAGCTTGGGCAGAGGCCACTGGATTAATTCTAGCTGATATCCCCCCTAAAACTATTTATTCTTGGCCAAATAACCTCAGATTAGCCCCCAGAATCCTGAAGGCAAAAGTAATTTCTGTGTACCAGCAGGTGAAATCACATAAACACAGTGGAAGCAACCCCAGCAGGCCTACACCGAGGCAGGAAACTCGGGTTCTACTCCCAATGCTCTTACAGATCAGCAGGCAACCAGGAAGGTTCCTCATCCCCAAACTGCTCTCAGTTTCCTCATGAGTAACATGAAGAGGGGCAGAGGATTACTTCCTGGTTCATACACTATTATTACAATAGTAGAGTAAGATGGGAGCAAGATGATGTTTTAACACCCTTAGGCAGTGTTATAATTCTGAATTTTCTAATAATTTTCCAGGGGTTTCCATCTCATCTCCACTCAGGACATCTGGTATTTGATATTATATACAGGGGTGGGTGAGCAAAAGTAGGTTTACAGTTGTAGTACAAATAAATAGTACAATAGTTAATAAACACTAATGCAAGAATAAACTGTGTTTCACGAACTCACAACTGTAAACCTGCTTTGCCCACCACTATAAGTTATTTATAAGGTAGGAATCCCTAAGAAACTTTCTCAATCCAGGAATGAACAAGAGAGGTTCTGGAATATATTTATTTACTTTAGGAAGTTTCGGAATAGAGCCCACTTTCTGGAACATTTTTCTACCTTAGGGTGTTTACATCACTTTTGATATCCATTCTTCTTCCTTTAGAATTTCAAGCCCCAGAACAGAGTTGGGGTGTGGAAGAGACAGGTACCCTTTATACATGGTAACCAAGATCATACTGTTTTTCAAGAAATCCCCGACGATGCCTCAGGATAAAATTTCCTGAGGCAGTTAAACAGACCTGATCATTCCATTCTTTGTGCTGTTGTTGTACCTAATACCAGCCACCTCTATTATGATGCATATCACACTGCATTATACCTAGTTAGTTATGTACTCCTCTGCCTCCTCTAATTGTCTGATCTCTCGGAAGATGCTCACTGGATTTTGTGCAGCTTTGCACCCCCAGCACCCACTGGAGCGCCTTGCACATAAAAACCATTGTGTTTATTGAATGAATGACATAAACACTTGCTAAGAAAGGTTATGGTGGCTACTTGAGGCATTTCTATTATTTCTTTGATTCCATGGCAGAGAATGAACAGTAGAAGAATGCAGCTATAGCTAACACATTTTGTGTTTTTGGCAGTCACATGACAGAAATAACATAATATTTGGGGAACACAGACCATAATTTCATTTGAACATTTGAAACAATGTCTGAGCATCCTTTAAAAATAAGCTCCTAAGTTTGAGGCACCATGCTTTTTAAACTGTCTTAATATGGGTATTAAACTAGTAGGCTGCATTTAAAATCCTATCAGGTTAATGATGTTGCTGCTAAATGAATTCCATAAGTCACTCATGGGAATATATCTACCATTCTGGAATCGTGTATTAGCAGTACGAGGCACTTAGAAGAGTTTTGAATAGAGTTATTAGGCCACTGTACATATTTCTTCTGAGTTCAGAAGAGTGGAGTGGGGGTGTTGGTTGTAAGATTTGTGAATTTCCAACTTTCAGGATAAAAAAAAAAAAAGGAGCAGGGAGAATGGTGAGGAGGCTGCAGCATTTCCAGGGGAAAAGCCTCAGATGCTTGTGCCGGGGCCATGACAGTGAAGTGCCGGGAAATGGTGACACTCAGGATATACGTCCCAGAGAGAATATACAAATTCTGCTGACGGACTGGAGGTGGAGTGTGAGAGAAAGAAGGGTTAAACCTGACTCCATGGGGTTTGACTGAAACAACTGAAAGAATGGAGCTGCTACTTGCTCTGGTAAGAAAGATGGCCAGAAAAGCAGGTTTGGGGAGAACACCAGGTACCTAGATTTGGATGTGATGAATCTGTTTGCCTATTAGGCAACCAGGTGGAGATACTGAGCAGGCAGTAGGAGGTAGTAGTGTGGAATTCAGAGGAGAGGTCACAGCTATAATTATTGCATTGGAGGGGTAGTAATGGCAGATACAATGAGTATTTAAGGCCTCGAGGCTGGACAAGATGAATGAGAGAATGTGTACTGATAGACATAGATGTCTATGGATTGAGTTCTGCATCACTCCAAGATTTAGCAGGCAGAAGATAAGGAACCAATAAAGGTATCTGAGAACTTATGGCCAGAAAGGCAGAGAGGAAAACAACAGGAGTGTGTATCCTTGAAGCCAAGTGGAGAAAAGTATACCAAAAAGAAAGAATGACGGATTGTCTCAAATACTGATAAGGCGAGCAAGATCACTGGCTATAACAATACAGAAGTCATTGGTGACCTTGATAAGAAACAGTTGGAGTGAATTAAGAGGACAAAAGCCTGCCTGGCATGGACTCACTGGTGAAAGAGGAAAGAAGTAGAAAGCAGACAATTAACAACTCATAAAGAGAATTTTGCTATTGAAACAAGGCCTCTGTGAATAAAAGCAGGGCCCCCAAAGAACCTGTGAGTAGAACTGAGAGAGCCCATGAATCTAGATGGAAAAAGGATTACATCTTAATTTTCATTACTTTCTAGCTAGTCTGATATTTTCTTGATATTTTGCTATTAATGTAAAGTCATCAGTGTCTATTTCTTTGCCATCTTCATATTGCAATGAAGTTGTTACAGATATCCCAAAACATCATGATCCTCCATAGTTCAAATCAACAGAAACTATCAGACCTGGCACTAGCTCTCATGTGACTGCCACCTCCTGCTGCACAGGTGCTCACACAGACGAGGCTGGCAGGAGCACTAGGCCAATGTGCCCAGAAGTCACCCAGCTGCTTGGAGGTGAAGGCACCTGTCCTCACACTGGTAACCAAGACATCTTTGTTGCTTTCTAGGTTCCCCTTTCTATGTTGACCGATACATGAAAACAGGTGACTAATTTTCATTGTTTAAATTTTATAAAACTTGACATCAAATAAAAATTGAATTCTCATTAGAAGCCACAACCTTTTGTAAGATGGGTAGGGGCAGGAGCTGTGACTGAAGAGAACCTGTGCAGCAATACATCTTTAAAAAACAAAATTTAACGTTAGCTAGCCTGTATTTTCAACGTATTATTTTATGCATTAATGGAGAATAACATGTTACCATTTCACAATAGTTGAAAGTTATTTTGATAACTATATTCTAATATAATGTCTTTTGTGAGTCTGTTTTATTTTAAGTGTTTAAAATCATTATTCTGAGCAGTCCACAGACTTCACTATACCACTAAAGGCTTTCACGACACAAAGAAGGTGAGAACACCTGCTAAAAGAGGGAGAAATGCACAATAGGAGGAGGGGAAACAACAACAGAATGTTCTATCATGGGAAAGATAAAGAGATATTTGTACTGCAAATAAGAATAATTCAGTAGAGAGGGTGGAAATGGTGATGTGGAAATAGGGAGAGTTACTAAAGTGCTATTGAGTAAGCGAGGGGAGATGGATCTAATGCACAAGTGGGAGAGCTGGCCTAAGATGGTGCCACTTTTGCACAGTAAGAGAAGGCAGAGAATATGCGTAGAGAGGCAGGGAGGTGGGAGGAGGTGCTGATGAGACCTCTATGGCAGTTCTCTTCTGATTGTTCCTATCATTTCAGTAAAATAAGAAGCAAAGCCATCAGCTGAGAGTGAGGATAGGAGAGTTGGTGCTAAAGCTTTGGAGAGAGCAGAAGGTACAAATGGAGTGGTTGTCCAAACAGTAGAAGAATGAATGAACTAGTGAAATGCAGAGCGACAGAAGAACAGTACTGGAGACTCACTTGAGGTTAATGATGACAAATTCCAAGGGAGTCAGCAGGATGCGTGCTTCACTCTAACCCTGTCCAGCTGCCGCAGTGCAGGTGCTGAGTAGGCGGAGAGGTGGCTACAACCAGGCTTGTGCAAGTGAAGAAGCAAGAGAAAGGCAAGCTTGCTGAGGGTGGCCAATGGGTGGAAAATAAAAAGCTCTTATATGAAAGAGAAGTGACCAATCAGATTCATTTTCTCTTTCTGCCCTTTCATGTCTCCTGCTTTTTGGAGAGTCAAACATGAGAGAAAGCAAAATCATCAGCCAGTGACCACAGGAGCAGAAGCTGAAAGGCTGGAGACTGAAGAGGCATGGGGGCTGTGAGGAAGTACCAGTCTTGAGCAGAAACTAGGGTTGAGTACAAGGTAGCAGAAGACTTGGTCGGGTAAACAGCTGAGCGCTGGAGTGAGGATCTATCAGCTCCTGCTGCTCAGGCCATGACCTGTTCCGAACCTGGTCCCTGGAGCTGCCTCAGACTCTGAGCACACACAGTTATCTGGATAAAAAGGTATACAAGCAAATGAGAGCCACTGATTACCTAATTTTTTAAAATACCTTTTCATTATTGAATGACTTCCAATTTACAAAAGGGAGCTTTTGACTTGCTTGATGCACCCTTTAACAGTACTTTCTACATTTTGTGTTAAATTGTAGATATTTAAGTACTAGGCAAAATGTAAACATCTGAATAACTATAATGTAATAGAACCAAAAGCAGCCCTGTGAAGGCAAGAACCACACCTCAATTATTCTGTGGCTCTTAGGACATCCCTTTGTGCTTGAGGGGCTGGCTGCAAATACACAGACACGATGACTCTGCAGGGATTATGCCCTGATTATATCTCACCTGTTTCTTCCTCCTTAAGAAACTGAGTTGCCTAAGTAGGCAGAAAGGTAGCTGAAAAATCAAGTGTGTATTTACAAACCTTGCACTTTATTTGGCAAATAATTCATCATTTTCCCCAAAAGGTAATATATATGGACTCACTATTCTGTCTGAACTCAACAAATCACTCCTTCACTTTTGCTTCTACTTAGCAACCTGGTTCTAGTCTCCATCTCCTGGATGTTCTGCTGAAGGTATCACTTTCCACCCCGGAGCTGCTGCTGCCCACTGGCATTCCATCAAAAGGCTGACAGGCTGCGAGAGTGCTTACATCGCCCCTGGCAGTGCTACTGTTACTCACAGGGAGGGGAGGATGGGTGCAGCCAGGATGAGTGGGTACCCTCCCAATGCCAGAGGGAAAGGAAAAGTATTTGTAAGCTCCAGAAATGAAATCACTCATGTAAATATATTTAAAACTTTTCTTTTGCCACAACCTACAGTAAGATGTTGAGTTTTCCCTGTGGTAAATGTGCACACATGCACACACATGCAACTGAAATATTCATAACCCTTACTATATGTAATGTTCTCTGATAGCTTTCCATTCTATTTTTATTTAATTTTATTTCTGGTTATAATACACTAAATGCATTTAATTACTCACAATGGGTCATGATCTACAGTTTAAAAATATTAAATAATTTATGTGAATTAAGAAACAAAAGACATGACTGTCTTTGCTCTGTAATAGCATACAAATATTTTTTTATCAAGATAGAAAATAAATATCCACAGATGAAAGGAAGAGGCAGAAATTACCACTATTTGCAGGTGATATGATTGTATACCTAGAAACCTTAAGAGAATCAATTATAAGACTATTATTAATAAGAATAAAATTGAGTTAATTGTTAGTTACTATATTAACATATAAAAAACAATAGTTGTTCTTTACACAAATAATAACCTTTATACAAATATTAAAAAAATATAGTATAGTCATATATTGTGCAACTATTAAAAAGAGATACAGCTCTCTATCTAATGACTTGGGTGCAAAATTATCAACATGGCATATCCCATTTTCTGTAAAAATAAGTGACCCCCCAAAATGGCAAGGTACATTTGTACATGATTAAACAAAAAGAAATAAATAGAAAAATAGACACTAGGTTATTATTACTGACTTTACCATTGAAGATGAAAATGGAAGAAAGCTGGGGAAAGATGGCTAACTTTTGCCTTTGTATATCACTGACTTGTTACAATAAGCACGTATTGCTTTTGCAATTTAAAAATTATAAAATAAAAAGGAAGGCATTCTAAAAGAAAGTAAAATAGGCCACTGAACAAGTATACATCCTAAGAAGAAGAATCTCTGTGAGCATGGCCAATCTCTACGGCACCTGAAAGCTGCACGTAAGATGTGAACCACAAACTCAGAAATATCCGATGCAGGGCAGTCCATAAACACCATCAGTAAAGGACATTCGCCAGTGGAACTTCAGGTCCACCACTAGAAACTGTATCCAGTACAAGTTGAATTGTGTCCTCCCAAAAAGATTTATTGTGGTCCTACCCCCAGTAGATGAGAATGTGACCTTTTTTGGCAATTTGGTCTTTACAGAGGTAATCAAATTAAAATGAAGTCAGTATAGTGGGCCCCAATCCAATATGACTGCTGTCCCTATAAAAAGGGGAAATGGGACACAGAAGAAGACACAGAGAGAGAGAAGACGTTGTAGAGAGACACAGGGAGAACATGATTAGGCTGCCACAAGCCAAAGAACATCTGAGGCTACCACAAACTGGAACAGGCAAGGAAGGATCCTCCCCCTGCTGGTTTCAGAGGGATCATGGCTTCCAGAACCATGAGACGATCAATTTCTGTTGTTTTAAGCCACCCAATTTGTGATACTTTGATAGGGAAGACCCAAGAAACTAACAAGGTAAGTGAAAAATCTCCCTGTCTCAGTGGTGGCATTAGTACACATTTCACACAATTTATTATGCTATTAACAGAATCATATTATCTGATTGTTCTGTGGACACATGCTATCTCTTTAACAAGACGAGAAAGCACCTTGACCACATCTTACTATACAGTGACAGCTAGTATTTCTGGTTATGTAGTGAATATTAAACATTGTGCTTTGCATGTATTACTTTATATAACGCCCCCAATCCTTGAGGCTGTTAGTATCATTGTTATCATCATTCCCTTTTTACAGATAGAGAAACTGCAGCTCAAAGAGACTGAGCAATATACTCAAGATCACACATCAGAAGCCTGGACTCAAATCTGGGCCTGAGAAACTCCAAGTCCACCTTTTGAGTTGCTAATCCCACTGCCTGTACTCAGGCATCCCCCCCAGAGTATGGCACTGTATTGAGTAAAGTACAAAGCTTGTTACATTTGGACTTTTCAGTCAGTTGTAGTAACACTTGAAATTAGAGCACTAGATATAGAACTCAATCAAAATCCATATTTACTCTTTCTATGATACCATATTACATATGGAAATTCAATAATATTTCTTGATTGTTAATATATGGTATAACTAAACATACATAAACACTATGATTATGCCAAATATGCACATATTTGCTCCATGTTTTCAAAGTAAAAGTGCTAGTGATGCTCTTCTTTGTGTAGTTAGCAGAGATCTCTTTTCCTTTCCAGAACTCACCTGGAACAGCATGAGTGAATGAAAATTAAATATTTGTTGACTGGATGACTAACTAAGGTAGAATCTTACAACCATTAGAACTTCAAAATATTGTCTTCATTTGCACAGTATAATACAGTGTGAAACAAGGCCTCTTGTGTAGATGGAGGGAAAGTTCTCAAATTGAAGAGATTAATTAAGAGGTTTTAGAATCAGAGACTTTGGTTTAAATCCTTGGCTCCCTGATGCATCAGCTGTGCCTTTGGCTAGATGACGAGTTCTCTCCTTTTCCATTCTTCATTTGTAACAGCTCGGCTACCATTAGATGCATGCGTGCGTGTCTCCCACAGAGCTTCTGCAGTGAGAGTGATGGCGCATCAGTGCCCGCAGCATGGGGCTGAGTCAGTGGGAATTATCATGTGGTCTGTAATGCAACACCTCTGCACATATGAAATTTATGCTTTCATTTTGGGTTTGTGTAGACTCCTATTTCAACATAAGAATGGCTTAAATAAGGCATGGTTATTCGAACCTAGTGAAGTAAGCTGTATTAGTATCAATAACCTTTAGGAAACAACCACTATGGTAGTTATAGCACATCACTACAGAGGGACCCACATGTGGATATAATCCACTGTACTTGAATGCAGATGGTGAACTCAAGAAAATTTAAGTTACCTTGTATTTATAACAGTTCACCATAAATTATCAAAATATGTGATGTCAATAGACATAAAATTGTTATATTTGGAGAAACAGTATTTTGTTAAGCTGTTACATATGCATTTATTCAACTGAAATATCAACTTTTCAAAAAGGTTTCCCTTTAGAAAATATGAAATACCTAGAAAAAGGTGATATGGATTGCTTTCTGAAAACTATTATTTTTCCTTTTGCTGTATTTTTCTGTGCAAGTGAATCTACCCATTTTTCAAATTCCCGAACTAGTATGGATCAAGCTTATAGGTGTTAACGCATGCCAGAACTCTTACCCAGCTCTGAAAACAGGACAGAACAAACATCCAAAACTATTTCAGCTTTAACTTAAGATTCCCAAGATTTGGTCAATTAAGCAGTATGGTCTATAACAAATTGAAGGTGTGAAGTAAAATACAATATCTGAATTTTTCTGTGCTATCTGAAACACAAATGTAAACAGTTTCGCAGAATACCCGAGAGCCCATGTTAATTTTGCAAGAAGTGGAAGTTCAAACAGCATGCAGTTAGTAAGTAATCCTTGACTGACAAATTCTGGGGAGCAGCCCACTGTTTATTACACAGAAGACTATAGCTTTCTTGCAATGAAAAGTCACACTCAGGCTCTAGAGGACATTCAGGGATCACAGTGCATTCTGCATCTGCCCACTTCTTCAGAGAATCTTAGCCAAAGACCTTGGCCAAAAAAGCATAAAACAGGAGTTAGATCACCAAAGAAATTTCATGCAAATAACTTTGCTTACGTGGTTCCCATTCCACAAAGAATAGTAAAAGGCTCTGGGTTCTGTTGTGAAAAAATGATTGTTTAAAAAAAGAATCATGTTGCTTCATTTCAGCTCTGAATTAGCATACTCTGTGCCTGTGGTATTGGATTAGATGTTCTGTGGTGTGAGATTCCTTGGTCATTTGTGTATCGACTGCCTCCTTCAAGAACAAGAAGCAGCCTTCCTGGGAGCACGTTTGACACTAGGAAGGGAACGTTCCCTTCTCCTTTCAACTCTCTCTCAGTCATAGCGGTTGGGAGGGTCCTGGGCCCCAGGCCACTCTCGTTAGGGAAATGAGATGCGTGTTACATCTTCAGGTATAAATCAGATTCTCTTCCTGCAGATTAATATGCCTTGATCTAATATGAAGCAGAAAAACTGCCGCTAAAGACCTCTAAAAGCCTTCCTGTTTCAAGATTATAAATGTTCTCTGGCCCCTCACAGCATAAATCACTAAAGATGCTTTAGCTGATTTATGGAAGTCATTTCATGAGAGTTCATTTGGTATCTTTATATATCTCATCGAATAAGATGTTCTTCGTGGGGATGGAGGGAGGCCGTGTCAGAGGAGACATGTGGTAGTCATGGGAAGGGCTCAAATTAACTTGCCACCCAATTTCAGCAATGAATGAATGCCATTCCATATCATAGTTTCCTGTTTGGAAACCACCAAAATTAACACATTTCAGTAAATTCCTATCAGAGCAGGCCTGATAAAGTGGCTAAGTTAGATAATGACCTATATGCCAGGAAGGCTCTTTTTCTTCCACCTCATCCCCACTCCAATTAAAAATCCCTTTCTGTCAGGCCCAGGATCAAGTTATGCCATTAGTGTTCAAGTTTTGTTTTATTTTGCCATGATCATCCAGAACTTCCGATGAAAATGCAGAGACCTCTGGGAGGGGCACTAACTACATTAAGCCTGTTTCAGCTATCAACTCAGAGACGTCCCAACTACCACAGAGTCAGTGAAAAGCCTGGAGATGGAAGAGAAGGGATCTGAGATACCAGGCCCCCCCCAAAGAAAGGAAAGCTTTCTAAGTTTATTTCAATTTTCTATGTACTTTGGCATACTACGGAGAAAATAACAGGATATTCTGGAATGGTACCAGCTCAGAAGTCCAAATAAAAACTTGAACATCTTCTAAGGAATCAGTGCATCATCTTTGCCTCTGTAGTCTTGGAATGTTATCCCAGGGATCATTCATGGCCCCCTGTTCTGTAGACAGTGGATATACCGGAACCGGTAGAATTTGCGATGAGCAATGGAATCTTATGTCATGGTGCCATATTTGGTGACTGCTAAATGACTACTGATATAATAATGGTCAAATTCCAAAGTCTGACTTCCAACTGACAAACAGGATCATCTCACTTCAACGTTTCAAGACTTCTTGTGGAAGATCTAGTTCATCTGCCAATTTAAAATGGAAGTCCATGTAAAAAATAAATACCAAGTGATCTTCCAGTCTCTGCTTGAACATCTACTCATCTGGGGAATTTACCCAATCAATTTTCAGAAAGTGCTAACATTTTATTCTTATGTCTTATAAAAATCTGCCTCCCCAAGACTTCTATCCATGGGTTCTGTTCTAATACCCTGAGCTCCCACAGAGCAAGCCAGACATACATGAGTTACTCAACTATCAGAGGACAGTCTTTTTGTTCCAGAAATGGGAATAAACACACTGCCTTTGATTTAAAGAAATTCTAGCATGTTCTCAGCAGATGTGAGTAAATAAAGAGAACAAAAGTCTTGGCTGAGGTTCTCTCTCAAAGTGCACAAGTATGCTAACATGGCCTCCCGGACAACCACGTCAGCTTTGTTCGACAGACATGGACATACAGAAGGCATCTTAGTTTTTCCAGAATATATTGGAAGACGATTCAAACCATTCTTAACTGTTTATTTCTTCTTTTATAGCTATATATTTGCACCTGCTTTTTAGAAGGATGATAAGATAGATCATTTTGAAATCTTGTATGCAAATAAGTAGCCTCTGATTGGTTATAAAAAAACCTGCCCAATCAAAGTTTCTACTTCTTGTCTGTGTCTCCCCAGAATGGCACTGTGTCTGAGCGAAGAGGGGAGGCTAACAAGGAATGGAATCTGTTCCCTTGGGTACGCATGAGCACAGGGTATCATTTATTGGTGCTTAGAAACTCAGCCATTTTTACATTTACTTTAAGATAGATTTCTGTACATTAAGACCTTTCCTATCATTTCAGAGTTTTATCTGGATGTTAGAATGTCAGTGACATAAAAAAAAATTACAAAAAATCTGAAGTATAAGTAGGGTTGAACCATCACTCTTCCTCTCCCCCACTCATAATTAAGCATAATCAGGATTTCTTTCTGCATTGGGAGTATCGGAGGGAAGGGACAGTAACATAGTAACACAGCCTCAGATGCCCAATGCTGGTGAAAACAATGGGAGGAACCAAAGATGAGAACTGGCCATGTTTTCTGGTGAGAGCAGAATCGCGAGCCAGGACACCTGGATGCCTTCGGAGCTCTGCTTTGAGACCCTTGGTGGCTCTCCTTATAGCTCATCTGTTTGTCTATAAAGTAGACATAATACTTTCCCAGGTTATTCCTAAGAGAATTAAAAAAACAATTAGCATATACTGTTTCAAGAGATTAACCTTTTCTTTTAATGCCCTTCCATATTGGAGCCCTTTCCCCTCAGTCAGCAGCATCCACGTTCCCTCAAGGGGAATTAAGACTGGCATCCAAAGAGCAGGAATACAGTGAGAAAAATGAGCCTATACTCAGTTCTGAATTCCCAAATACATTTTTTAAAAAAACTTGCATGAGAGTTAACAGCTTTGAAAGACAAAATGCTTTTTTCGAGGTAGCGGATTTGCTTGAGGGAAGAAAGTGCCCTTGAGAATCAAAGGGAAGCTCTTCAGGGAGAAAGCCAAAAGTCCCAGATGGCCACCCGGATTTGAGGGTGGAAAGGAGGGCTGGGAATCATGGGGCCTGACCTGAGAGGAGGTTTGCAAGGGATCTAAGACAAGGGGATCAGGCCTGAGGATCCATGGGAAATAAATGGAAATGGCTGAGGACTCTCCTTGAACAAATGACAGAGTCTGGAAGCCTCCATACGAAGCATCATCCATTACCACTTATGTGGTCACCATGGGTCCCTTGGGCTGAACTCTTGTCTCTGGCAGGTGAGAAACTGCTGCTCCCAGGGCACCTCACCTGGGAGTTGGCCAACCAAAGTAACTGCCCCGATGTGCTGAGCCCACTCCCAACTGCTCCATGTGAGTAACCGTCTTCTCAGTGACCCAGGGCACTGACCTGCAGGCTCTACTACCAAAGAATATCGATGGGGCTAGACAGTGGTGAAACTCACCGTTATAACATAACATTTTTTGGTGAAAGAAAAAAAATACTATAAAATGTAAAGATTTAAGAAGCAGATAAGAAACAAAATCTTTCACTGATTTCATTTAATTCAGTTGTTAAAGTGAAAAAGCCTAGCCTCTTAGATAGGTCTGGCTGAGAACTGCTTCAATTTTTGTATCAAATAATTTGTTCTACACTTAAATTACACTCCTGCTGGTTTTAAAAATCAGTTCAACAAAAAAAATTGTTCCTGCCTAATCCAATCTGCCCAAGTAAGGATCAATAACTTATCTACATGAATGGCAGTGTTAATGTGGACATATATGCACAAGCAAGTTAACAAGCAAAGGAACCCAGTTTGCTCCTAGGAGGAATGGTTCTTATTGGCTACTGTGACATTTGTTAACAAATATTGTTGTCAGTCCTCACTCTACACATGCCAGATGTGAAGCCCTAGGTGCTGACCTCAAACCTTACAGCATGACACTGGCCAAAATTACAACTAAGCTATAAGATCTCAAGAACCTCCCTCAAAAGAAGCCTCTGCGTTTGAATAGGATTTGGACAGAAAGTGGCAGCAGAAGAGAGAAATAGCATAGACATAGGTCAAAAGGTATTAGTGCTAAGGAAAGTTTCAACTAAATTGCTTTTCCAAAACAGGATTCTGGAATAGGAGGCCAGATTTCTGACCACTGACTCCTTGTGACTTGGGGCAAATCTGAGGGCTCGGAGTGCTTTGGGGGCATCCGAAGACTTGGGAGGCACAGGCTAGAATTGAAGACTCTCAGACTCAGCATTTAGTAACTGCTGGGCTTCAAGCAAGATATTTATCCTATCTGAGTCTCCACTTCATCTGTAAAGTAGGCACGATATACTACCACCTAACTCAGTGAATTCTTAAGGGGGAAATCCTTTGTCAACCATAAAGTACTAAAGAAGACAAGAGAGGGTTATGTGGTATTAACAATTAAATTAGGGATAAAATAACTATGCCAAATGCCTGTGTTCTTAATGGTGGTATTATAATAAAGGATCTTAGGAGAGAGATGTGTAAATAAATTATTTCATTACTGTCCTCATAACTATGACACTTTTATTTTGGGCAGCAAAATGGACTAGGAAGGCAGCTGAAATAGTGTATCTCTTTCCAAATCACCCCTGGTCTGTCTGGGTTCATTTTATATATTTCCTTAGAGGTGCTAAATAGAAATCTACTTTCTAAATGCTACTTGCTCATCCAGAAGAATTCTTTGTCTCCTAAATAATAGCATGGAAGAGTCTAATATTTTCAGAATAAAGCTTCCTTTAGTCCACAACTTAGAGTTTCCAAAAATAAAACATTGGCTATGTTTATAAATCCATTTCAAAGGATCTGGGCAATTAGTCATTAGTCACAGCATGATTATGGAGGAAACCGATAGATTATTACATCAGGTGTTGTTAGCAAATGCCCACTTGAGCATTTCTGTATGCCCAGTTGTGTGCCATGCATTGTGAGGGAGTTTAAAGGAATTCTAAGCATCGATCTGTTCACTTTAAAGTGGTTCATTTTGTTATATGAATTCTACCTCAATAAAAAAGGGAGTGATTGTTAGACTAGCAGCTCCCCTCAAGAAGCTTATGGTTATAGCCTGATCAAGTTGAGGACTAACTTTCACTCCTCCAACTAATATTTCCCAAGTGTGTGATTCATTCTGGATGTACAGGTAATACAACATGCACCTGAAGGTTAGGGGCTAAATTGCCTTATAGAGCAAAAATGAGTGCCTGAAATTATTGGAGACAAGATGGGTGCTGGCTTCTTGGAGGAGGAAGAACTGTTCTGGCCATGAAAGAATACTAGGAATATAAGTGAAATGAGAGAGAGAGAGAGAGCGAGTGCATATGTGAGCACTTTCAGACAGAAAGAATAAAAAAGGGAACCAGAAGATGAACCTGAGAATGGCATGGATGGTGGACAGTAAGGTATCCACCTTGATTTCAATGCTCTTCTGTTCTATTGTGACTATGACAAAAAAGTGCTAGGTAGAATTCATCATGCCATTTGTCAGAGTTAGTCACAAGCTGGAAAAATACAGACTGTGGTATAGTTACATGGATTCACAAGTGTCTGAATAATCATAAGATGCCAGTTAATATTTCAAAAACCAGGCAGGAAGGTGGTTTCTAGTGCTGTGCTGCAGGTTCCAAAAGGTGTCCTGCCCCAAATGTCATTACCAGAAATGTGGTTAAAGACATAAATGACAACTTTGGGTCAAGATGAAGGTGTAGGCAAACACAGCTCGCCTCCTCACAACCATATCAAAATTATAACCAAACTATAGAATAAGCATCATTCAGAAACCTAGCTGAATGGAGATAAGACAACTGTGGAGTTAAAGAAAACACATCCACCCACACTGGTAGGGGGTGTGGAAATGCAGAATGGGCTAGTCCCACATCCACATGTAGTGGATAAAAATTGGGAGGGATATC
This sequence comes from Tonatia bakeri, assembly GCA_004024845.1. NCBI lineage: Eukaryota > Metazoa > Chordata > Mammalia > Chiroptera > Phyllostomidae > Tonatia > Tonatia bakeri. The sequence goes on along the minus strand of PVIA01006412.1, from coordinate 8,188 downwards.
TTGGGAGTGAGGAGTTCCTGCCCCACACGTAACACCCCAGCCCAGGGTTCCAGTGCCAGGAAGATAAGTCCCCATAACTTCTGGCTGCAAAAACCAGCAGGGACTGAGTCAGTGGACAAAAATTCTGGAGTCCCAAGTAGGTCCTCTTAAAGAACCCCACACATGGACTTATTCAGACTGACTCCCTCTGAGCTCCAGAACAAGGGTAGGAGCTTGAAAGGCCCAGTCACATACAGGGAGGAACTAAAGTATCTGGCATCAAGGCAAGATCTGGGGGACAGCTTTCTCTCAGACAGAAAGGCAGGCAGAGGTAGTGACCTCCTTTTTCTGAACCCTTCACCCACAGAGCCACAGAGACAGCATGTGGGTACCATTACTGAGACTCCATCAACCTGGCTAACCCCATTTGTCCTGCCCTAGAGATCCCCAGAGACTTCCCCCTACCCAACTTACTTTCCCATGCAAACTGTTAACAGCACCTTTTCCATATGAATGGCTGGTCTTGGCTCGTGCTTCTAAACTTCCTAAATCTTCTCAAACAAGAAAAATCTGGCCTCATTGAACCCCCAGCCTCTGTGCCTCTTGCTAAGTGGCCCCAGAACTGGCACTAGTAGCAGCCAGTCTAGATTCAACTTGGATTTGCCTGGGAATCTCAAAACCCAGAACAAGTAGTAGCCATCTCACATTGCTTTAGAGCTCAAGCAAGGTAGTCCTGGACAGAAAAGGTCGGAGGCTGACCTTGGCCTGTACCACCTGGGAAACCACAGAGCCTGGGCACCCAGTGGACAGCTACAGACCTACAGTCCACATCAGAGCACCACCACACTGCCCCTGCACAGCTGATCCTCCATGGAGGGTGGAGACTGGTGGTCAGCAGTCACAGCCAGTCCTTGCAGCTGACTGGCCTGGCTAAATCCTTCCCATTGACCTGTCAACAGCAATCAAGTTTCAACTACAAGAGGAGGGTGTACTCTACCCACATGAAGGGCACACTTTGAGTACCCAGTGTGGGTGATAAGGGAGACTGTACCACTGAAATCTATAGGACACCTATAGATTTCAAGACAAGGAGTCATAGCAGCTCTACCTAATACATAGAAACAAACATAGGGAGGTAACCAAAATGAGGAGAAAAAGAAACATAGCCCAAATGAAACAACAGATCAAAACTCCAAAAAAGAACTAAACAAAATAGAGCTAAGCAATCTATCAGATGCAGAGTACAAGACACTAGTTAAAAGGATGCTCAAGGAACTTAGTGAGGATCTCAATATCATAAAAAAAGATCCCATCATAAATGAAGGATACACTAATTGAAATAAAGAACAATTTACAAGGAGACAACAGTAGAATGAATGAAGCTGAGAATCAAATCAATGACTGGAACATAAGGAAGTAAAAAACAAGCCATCAGAACCAGAAGGAAAAAAAAGAATCCAAAAATATGAGGAGAGTGTAAGGAGCCTCTGGGACAACTTCAAGTGTTCCAACATTTGCATCACAGGCATATTAGAGCAAGAAACTAGAAATGTATTTGAAAAAGTAATGAAAGAAAACTTCCTTAACTTGGTGAAAGTAATAGACATACAAGTCCAGGGAGCACAGAGAGTTCCAAACAACATGGATGCAAAGAGGCCCACTCCAAGACACATCATAATTAAAATGCCAAAGGTCAAAGATAAAGACAGAATCTTAAATGCAGCAAGAGAAAAGCAGTTAGTTACCCACAGGGGAGTTCCCATAAGATTGTCAGCTAATTTCTCAAAACAAACTTTGCAGGTTAGAAGACATTGGCAAGAAATAGTCAAAGTCATGAAAAACAGGGACCTACAGCCAAGATTGCTCTACCCAATAAAGCTACCATTTAGAAACAAAGGGCAGATAAAATGCTTCCCAGACAAGGAAAAATCTAAAGAACTTCATCCTCACCAAATCATTATTATATGAAATGTTAACGGGACTTATCTAAGAAAAAGAAGATCAAAACTGTGAACAATAAAATGGCAACAAATACATACTTGTATTTGTTAATACATACAATTAAACTAAAAAATAAAATAAACAATTAAACTAAAAAAAAACTAAGCAAACAAGAAGAACAGAGACAGAATCATGGATACGGAGAGAGTTTTGAAGGTTGCCCACTGGGAGAGTGTGGGGGAATGGATGAGGAGGTGAGGGGATTAGGAAGTACAAATAGGTAGTTATAAAATAGCCAAGGGGATGTAAATAGTATAGGAAATAGAACCAAAGAACTCATATGCATAACCCATGGACATAAACAAAGGTGTGCGGATTGTCTGAGGAAGGGGGGTGCCAGGTGGAGGGGGGCAATGGGGAAAAATTCAGACAACTGTAATGGCATAATCAATAAAATATAATTTTTTAAAAAGATGATATGAGCCCGGAGCCCTGAATAACCAAAAACACATGGCAGCGCCACCAATGACTTCACCTGCCCAGTATTGTTAGATGAGCAAAAATAAACTTATACCATATTTGAGCCATTAAAAAAAGACATAAATGGTACTGATGGCCAAATTTACAGTTGACCATGATATTGGAAGAGAACATTCATATACTGGATGACAGATGGAAAATCCATAAAGAGTTCTTGCAACTAAAATGATGGCCAGATTGAACAGGATGAAATTTAATCTAGATAAATATACTTATTTCTCAGGGGGGTAAAGCTCCCAAGTACAGTTATGACAGGTATGACTTAAAAGTAGTATAAGTAATAATTAAAAGGGGTTGTGGTTTTAGTTAGCTATAAAGTTGATATTTGCCATGTCAGCACACTACTCCTCAAAGGTAATACGAGGTTCAGTTCTAGGTGCCTCATGTTAGGGGGAGCAGCATTGACCAGGAGGGCCTCCAGAAGACAACCAGGAGAGTAAGGGATTTTTGAGGATTGTATGAATAAACTGGTCAGGTATAATTTGGGGATAGTAACACATGGTAACCTTGAACAAATATTTAAAGGTTAGCAGATGAAAAAAGGGCAAAACCAAGGTTGCTGAACAATCATTAGAGAAACTCTGATTTCACCTGTATTCGAGAAAGGCTTCTCTGACAATTAAAGTATGGGAAGAGAGAATGTGCTTCCGAAAGTGGCCTGTCACTAAACTTGTTAAAACTGTTCCTGAGTGATAGCCCGTGTGAGACACTAGTTACCAGATACAGAATTAAGTTTTCTAAGGTCGTTTTTGGTGTGGAATATCTATGATTCCAAGAGATTTAGAATGTAGCAGAGGTCAAAGTCAGAGTTTTTCAGGTCTAATTTGGAGGACAACAGGAAGAGAGTCAAATATTAAGCAGGAGAGAGACCTGATAAAAGTTGTATCTGAAGACGGGTCTAGCAGGAGTATGTAATGGAACAAAGAAGAAAGACTAGAACCCAGAAACTCAGAAATGAGGCTGTGGCAGTAATCCAGTTATGAGACAACAATGCTAGATTGGGTCACTATTAACAGGTATGAGAAGAAAGTAACATGATACTTAACACATGAAAAGCTGTCATGATTTAGCCATTCACTACTTACAGGAGATGAGATGAAGGCGTAAGCTTATTCAGAGGCACTGGAACTAAAATGGTAAGGTACAAAAATGGAAATACCTGGTAGGCGATTGGAGCTGTGGTCCTAGAGCCTGGAAGTTAAATCTGAGACAAAGAGTTGAGGTTTATTGCAATAAAGATGTGAAATAGAGGAGCTCTACAATGAAGAAAGTAAGAGAAAAAATCAAAGACTAAATATAACTTAGGAAACAGCACATGTTAGGGATTCTGAAGTGGAAAAGAAGACAGCAAAGGTGATGTAGGAGGGATCAAAGGGGTAGAAAACCCTAGACGATGTAACCACTGATGCAAAGATATCCAGGATGGCAGCAACTGTGCCAAACAGCTGTCTTCAGGGTCCAGGGTCCAAAGTCACCAATAGTGGAAGAAGCAAGTATGGCGGAACAGCCACCCGTTTTGTCACTCAGCAATAGCTCTGCTCCCATAGAGCATTCCTGTGCGATAACCATTTTATGTTATATGGATGTACATGCCAGTTAGACACACACATGCACACTTAACAACAACAGCCTGAAGTCCAAGTTATGGGTTTGGGGAAACTAAGCATAAGCAAGATGAGCCCAAGTTAGACAACACCACATGCCTCACTAGATGGAACCATTTTTATCACATTACTGTGCAGAATGACCAATTTAAGGAGCTTTAGAATCATCCCTTACCCATGAGGCAAGCCAGTGGCAGAACCAAGACCTAAAGTAGGAAGTTCTGCCTTTCAGGCTGTTATGGACTAAATTGTGTGCTCTATAGTTTATATGTGGAAGCATTAAGCCCTGCTGTAACTACTTGGAGATAAGGCCATAGGAGGTAATTAAGGTTAAATGAGGCCACAAGGGTAGGGCCCTAATCCAATAGGACTGGTGTCCTCATAAGAAAAAGAAGAGACTCAAGAAACACACACAGAGGAAAGGCCATGTAAGGACACAGTGAGAAGGAAGCCTTTTGCAAGCTAGTAAGAGAGTCCTTGCAAGAAACCAAACCTGCCATCACCTTGATCTTGAATTTCCAGCCTCCAAAGCTGGGAGAAAATAAATTTCTGTTGTGGTATTTGGTTGGTTACAGCAGGTCAAGCAGACTAATACGTAGATCATGGGCTCTTTCAGGTTTTGCTTGTGGCTCCATGGTCGATAACTTGGGCATTATTTAATATCTTCACCCAGGGTTTCAGTCACTCACTGGGATAAAGTTCAATATTTATTGGAAATTCAACTAACAGAGACTGCAAACACCAAGAACCTGTCTGCAGGTGTCTCAATGTATTTGTCTGTTAAAATGACTTCTCATCTTTCCCACAAAAGTGAAAGTTCATCACCATGAAAGCCATTTGGAATAAGAAAAAGTACTCAGGTTCTGAAGACAATTTTATGCCAGGACTATCTCTTGCAGGGTGGCCTTACACAGAAGTAGGGCAGGCAGGCACATGGCTAACTTAAGGAATTCCAGAAAGCCTCCTCTGCAGCATGAACTTGGGCAAGTGTGTCTGTACTTCGGTTTACCCATCTACAAAATGAGGGAAATGATCGTACACAGCCATAGGGTTGTTGAGAAAAATAAACAAGTTCATACGTGTAAAGAAGTCAGAAAAATACCTACCACACAGGACCTCATAATTAATAGCTATTATTATTGCTATTGCTGCTGCTGCTGTTATTATGATAAAACAGCTCCCCAAGTAGGCTTGAGTAACTAACTTTTTGCCTGGGACTGAGGTGTTTCCCAGGATGCAAGTCAGGACCAGGCAAACCTGGATGGGTCTTGCTAAGGGGCCTTAAATTCCTAATCCTTCATTTCACTAACAGTTGTTACTGAGATGCAAATATTATCATAGAATGGTTGCACCTGTTTAAACCATCAGCATTCCTTAATACTTTATCACTAGATCATCAATTTAGCTAGCAAAATTCAGAGAACATGAGCCATATGACAGGTAAGTTCTCATGAGTAATCAACAGTCAGAAAAAGATCAGAGCTTCAGGGTGTATCCTGACCAGCCAAGTGCTCAGCAGGACATTGGGCCAAACGAGGTGGAAAGAGGGCCAGCATGTCAAACACAGAAGGGGAAAGAAGGAAAGAAACAACAGTTCCAGATATACGCTATTTCTCCCATACCATCTTAGCAGAAACCATTCCTAGCTGAAGGGCACTTTATCAGAGTTATAAGAATCTCTTCTCTAGATGGTTATAGAAGTGACAATATGAACCTGAATGACTGTGGCAGCTCTGCATCCTGTAGAAAACAAAATCCCAGTAAATCCTGGTGCCCTGTGCCACAAATCCTGGTGTGACATGTGCTCACAGCCTGAGATTTGATTTCAGTCCAATCCCCCAAGGAGAGACACCGGATGAAAAACATTCTGTATGTGGCCAATGTGATGAAATGAGCAATCGTCAGAAAAAGCAACCCAGCTGAAAAGAACGAATTACATCAGATTTTCAGATGAGGCCTCTGCAGTTAACGCCTAGTTGGTCGAGTCATCTGCACCACGGGGTCTCCTAGGAGAGACAACAGGGAAGGAGCTCTGCATGTGTGTAAAGAGCAGATGCCTGCGGCTTGCCTGTCAAGGTACACTGCTCTGTCAACCTGCAAGATTGTGGTTCTGGCACTTGAGTGAGCAAAGAACCCCTCCCCAAGGGTGCTTTTTAAAGATAGTGCTCCTTGCTTCCCCTGGCAGATCCTGAATGGGGTTCCAGAAACTGCATTTCGAACCAGCTTGCCAGGTGATTCTACCGCAGTGGCCTGTGGACTATTCTTGAGAATCACCAGTAGGGGTTCTGGATCACATGTAGACTAAACAAATTTAGAAATGGTTCCTGAATGACCAAAGGTGCTTCTGGAAGTATTTACTGCAGGGCTCCCTTTGTAAGGAGAAAGTTCTTTGATTTGCAAAAAGCTGTGAGGTCTTCTGGCTCTGGCAGCAGAGGCTGTTGATTGGGAGTGAGAACTGCCAGCAACACTAGCCTTCTCTGAGGCTGCCTGGCACTTCCTGCAGGCACCTACCCCAACAGGGCTCAGCAGAGAGATCTATGAGATCAGGTTTAACCACTGCTACGAGAATGCCAATTTGCTGCCTGACTAGTGCCTGGTTTACAGAAACAAGCAGCAGTAGCCTTCAAAGGGGAAGAAAAGCCCACTAAAGGCGAGTACAGAAGTCATATATTGAGGAGTCTATTCTTGGCTGGGGCTGCCCAAGGTAGGTGAGGGCATCCTGATGCTCCACTCAGAGTTCATACCTCTAGGAGGCCAATGACTCACTCACAGGCCTTCAGTTTTTGGCATGCAAAAAGCAATGGGGGTTTGAATGATAGTGTCATTAGTGCATTTATCACATTTCGATTGGCTGCTAAGAAATCCCTTACAAGAAACTAGGAATGAACCTGGTGTCATTTCTCTGTAGCGACCTGAATTTAAGAAGCCTTCTAGCCCCACACCAGCATTTCTTCAGTGCGCCTTTTCTGTTTAGCTGCAGAGCCAGAAGGTAGTGGCATCACCTAGCAGCTGCTTGCAAAGTGTAAATTATGTAATATGTGCTGTGTAAGCAAAAGGCAGGAGCTTAGGCTGGGCAGAAGACAGCCACTTCCACTGAGATCTCCAGTGTCCCTTTATGCGCTCTGACCCAGAGGTCCCCCAAAACAGATTAAGAATGATGGACTAATGGAAACGGCTATTCCTGCCAAGTGCCTTATACCCTCTGAGACTTGAAAAATGTTAGTTCTCCTGCCCCTGGTCACAGTGCAGATGTAGCTGAAAAGGGGTGGAATGGCACGGGATTGGGAGGCACTCCTTCCAAGACTTGAAACCCTCTATTCCTTCAGTCTTCCTCTCTTTGCCCTTCTAATATGCAAGCACGGGTTTTAACGTATTAAGTTTAAATTTTTGGAATAAATGGTTACATTTTTTTTGAAGCTAGGCATCATTGGCCTAACTATACCCTGCCTCCCCCAGTTTCATTCACTCCCACACCTCCTTTTTTCCACTCCTCTGTTTTAATCTTTCTGTCTTGTTGTTGCCTCTCCTGCTTTTTCTTCTTTCCTTCTCTGTCCTCACGTTCTCCTATCTCTTTCTCCCTTGTTTGCACCTTCCTCTTCCTTTCCACCCTTTCTTTCATTCAACTAACATTTATTTGATACTTGTAACCTGTCAGACAGTAGAAAAACAAAAAGAAAAATGTCGGCCTCACCTAAAAGGGATGCCACTCATTCAGTTAACACCTCTTTTAAGAGCTCCTTTGTGCCAAGCACCATTGCCGGTGTCTGAGACACAAGACGAACAGAACAGAGTAATGGCCCCTGCCCTCCTGGAGCCTAGTAAAAGATACAGAGAAGTAATTAAAGTACAGGAGAGAGTACCTAGAGTTCAGACTGAGGAGTTGTGGGAAACTTCGGGCAGGATGGTGTCTGAGTCAAGCCTTAAAGAAATGCAACAGTCAGCTTGTGGGCAAAGGAGGGAACATGGGCAAAGGAAAGAAGTCATGTAAGAACATGACCCTCTTCGGGACCTACAAGTAGGTTATGTGGTCCAAGTGTAAGGATGCCTGACAGAGAAGCTGAAGCAAGGACCCCAGAACAGGCCAGGGCTAAAAGTCCTGATGTTCCAAAAGGAAGGGAGGGAGG